>MDYQ01000364.1:0-103824 GCA_003024175.1 Planoprotostelium fungivorum | reverse complement strand
AAACCCTAAACCCTAAACCCTAAACCCTAAACCCTAAACCCTAAACCCTAAACCCTAAACCCCGTTGTCCAAACGAGTGAGGTGAGACTGGAGCTGTTCGTTTGAACACTTGTTTGGCAGAGGCTCAGGCTTACTCGTTGAAGCGGTGACTTTCCTCTCGTGTTTGGAGAGAGACTCCTTCAAGGGGCGTCTTGCACGTGACTCAGTGAGGAATCTCGGAAGGACATCAACTGGAGTTGTCAAAGGGATGATTCCTGCCCCCAAATGGTCAACTTGAAGTGAATCTTGCTCAATGACAGGAGGTACAACCGTGGGGATTTGGGTGACAGTTGGAATTGGTCGAACCCCTGACTGAGCGTAGACAGGGAGGTCTCGGAGAGAAGGTGTGGCCGGCAAGGACGAGGTAGCAGGCCTTGGGAAGGTCACAGGCTTAGGAATAGGTTGATGGAGAGACCTTTTGTCGATAAGTTCTACCTCTAAATCCGTGGCATGCTGCTGGACAATTGAGAGTTGGGTTCTCAGCGCGGCCACTTCGTTGTAAAGTGAGGTGAGCTCCTTCTGGGTGATTGAGGAGGTCTCCATCTCGCTGGATGAGGCATCAGACGAGGCGTCACGGGCTGTACTGTCATCTTCAGAGGGCTTGACAGGGTCTGGAGAGGGCTCTTCTCTGGGGTGAGGGGACACTGGTTTGGATGCCTCCTTATGAAGAGCTCTTGCAGCAGCTCGTGCAGCGGCCTTGTCTGCCCTTCGAGAGTTCTTCTTCTCAATCGATTTTTGGATCTGCTTTATAATCCTGGTCCCAACTCCGGGTGTAACAAGGGTGGAGAGAGGCATGATTGCTGAAAACAATTGGTCAGATGTTTTCAAGGGAGGATCACGATGGCAGAATCAAGAGAAGAGAATCAGAGGATAAAATAACGTGGCCTTTTAGGGCAAAGGTTGTTTTATGTTCAATGGTAAGATTATATGACCACAAGGTGGTCCTCCAATGCGTTCAATCGAAGTCTGACGACGTTGGACTGAGTTGCAAAGGATTTAGTCGATGTTTGACCAAAGATGTTTCGAAGGATTATGATGGGATCGATCTCGTTTGTGAGTCGAGAGATTCAAGGAATGTAAGAGTTAGACTCACGTCAGAGGCGGATTCCACGATAGAAATAGGCGAGAAAAGGTTCCTGACTTCTTCTTTGGCGAAGAGGCCTTGAATGGTTTATTTATGACAAGGTTGTGTGTCGTTCAGAGATATCTCTTTCCAATATTTTGGTCTACAACTCGGAATCANTTGCCAAGAGAAAGAAGTCTAGAAAGGAATAGAACTTTGATAAAGTAATCATCATCATCAACATCAGAGTGTCTCAATTTTGTACAAGTGTTGACCAATGACATACATGACCCCCTGACGGGGGTCAAAGGGGATATAGAATGAGTGGCATTTGTCACCGTGTATGAGGCAGGACCCCCTGACGGGGGTCAAAAGAGGAATACCATTGCGAGTGCTATATATCCACTATACGACATAGTTGGCACAACATTTATATGTCATTCAACACCTCTTGACGAGATCTATTGAATGATATATTGTGATTGACAGTAGCTCCAGTCATAGAGCTGATCAGAGCACTTGACGACCCTAAACCCTAACCTCCGATGTTTGACCAAAGATGTTTTGACGGATTATGATGGGATTGATCTCGTTTGTGAGTTGAGAGATTCAAGGAATGTAAGAGTTAGACTCACGTCAGAGGCGGATTCCACGATAGAAATGGACTAGAAAAGGTTCCTGACTTCTTCTTTGGCAAAGAGGCCTTGAATGGTTTATTTATGACAAAGTTGTGTGTCGTTTGGAGATATCTCTTTCCAATATTTTGGTCTACAACTCGGAATCACAAATCGATTCTATGCTTCCTTACACTTACGTATTGAGTTTACCCCCCTCCATCAAGATCTATCCGGTATTTCACACCTCACTTCTCACGCTGTACATGGAGAACACATTGGTAGGTTGAAAGNCCTTGTCTGCCCTTTGAGAGTTCTTCTTCTCAATCGATTTTCAGATCTGCTTTATAATCCTGGTCCCAACTCCGGGTGTAACGAGGGTGGAGAGAGGCATGATTGCTGAAAACAATTGGTCAGATGTTTTCAAGGGAGGATCACGATGGCAGAATCAAGAGAAGAGAATCAGAGGATAAAATAACGTGGCCTTTTAGGGCAAAGGTTGTTTTATGTTCAATGGTAAGATTATATGACCACAAGGTGGTCCTCCAATGCGTTCAATCGAAGTCTGACGACGTTGGACTGAGTTGCAAAGGATTTAGTCGATGTTTGACCAAAGATGTTTCGAAGGATTATGATGGGATCGATCTCGTTTGTGAGTCGAGAGATTCAAGGAATGTAAGAGTTAGACTCACGTCAGAGGCGGATTCCACGATAGAAATAGGCGAGAAAAGGTTCCTGACTTCTTCTTTGGCGAAGAGGCCTTGAATGGTTTATTTATGACAAGGTTGTGTGTCGTTCAGAGATATCTCTTTCCAATATTTTGGTCTACAACTCGGAATCACAAATCGATTCTACGCTTCCTTACAAAAAGTGTCAAAATTATTCCGCGTGGGGGCTCTTGTTACAACTCGAGGGGGGCCGACAATAACAGGGAGAGTATGATTCTCAGCCCCCAGAAACAGAGCGATGAGTACAAATTCAATTTCCCACAGCTATTTTAATAAGATACATTTTTATGCCCTTTGCCCCAAGCGTATTCAAACCACATCACGTGTGTCATTGTAATTCAAAGGAGCAGGGGTATAGACAGGTCCATCAGGCGTCTCCTTGAATGACTCTACCATATCCGTTGGTGTGATGGACACCTCATGATTCATCTCCAAATGAGCACATATCTCTGCAAAATCAGGACGGTCCTCCGGTAGAGTCTGCCAGCACACTACAACATTGTCAGACAACATGCCCAGAGCAAATTCCATGACAGCTCACAGTTCATCAGCTTGATGAGGGAGGGGTGACAGTCTGCAGGAATGGGGAGTCTCTCTCCTCTTGTAGAGACTGCAATGGCTGCCTCCACTGGTGAATACTCCTCCCAGGGGTCCATCACTATTGTCTTTCAACTCCTCTCTTTTGTTTCGTCTCACCTCTCAGGATCTCCCAAACAACGACACCAAAGCTGAAGACGTCAGACTTGATGCTGTACTCTCTGCAAAGAGCTGAGAAAGTTAGTGGCTGATTGTAGACGATAGAATATACCTTCAGGTGACATCCACTTGAGAGGACCAATGGTGGAAGCGGTCTGATTGCTGTCCTTCACTTCAGATCTGGACATACCAAAATCGGAAACTGTATTTCACGTCAAACTGTTTGTATCTCTATAGAAGAGATATTCACCCTTGGGTTCCAAGTGTTTGGACAGAAGGATGTTACGCACGGCTAAATCTCTGTGGACAATCTGTTTGATGTCAGATCCACCACACTTTGGTTCACCTTCTCCAAATGAAGATGGAGCATTCCTAACGCTGTATCCCAATCAGCAACCGTCTTGTTGCATCATCTCACCAATTCCTTGGATGAATTTAACCTTCTGTTCAAATTCTACGGCATTTCTTCGAAGGTAATTGTAGAGACTGCCTCCCTCGCAGAATTCCGTCACGAGACTGAGAGGGTGAGGGGGGAGTGTCAGTCCAATGAACATGACCACGTTGGGATGAGCTCTCAGTCCCTGCACAATGGCCACTTCTGCCAAGAAAGAGGACACTTGCTCTTCGTTGATGTGTTCCGCCCTGACCTATTCTCTCTCAGTATGACGATTTGCTTGGATGTCTCACCTGCTTGACTGCAACCAAGATGTCTCTCCACGTGGCTTGACTGACCTGTGCGTCTGATCAGATTGACAGGTGATCTCGTACTCACAATGCCAAAACTTCCCTCTCCAATCTTCGTCACGTCTTTCAGCTCGTCCCAGTTGAGGATGCTCTTCTTTGCCGCACCGATGTTGAAATTGGACATGTCAATCATGACTCCCTGATATCCCGAATAGACGCCAATCTTCCTCTTGTACATAAAGTGCATGGCAACTGCAACTACCAAGAGAATGAAGGCAATGCTACCAACGACAATACCAGCTATGGCGCCACCCGATATAGAGCGGTCGTTGCCGGTGGTATCTTGTGGTATGGGGGATGCCGTGCCGTTGAGGAGGACATCAATACCGTACGTAGCGTACGCAGAGGGGTTGTTCTGTACGGTTGTGATGAATCGATCGATGACTCTCTGTGAAGATCCTTCCTTTTCTTCCGAGGCGGTGGGAGGGGTGATCACACTGTCCACGATGACACTGCCGCTGGTAGTCTTATCGATGCGAATGCGATCCTGTGATATTCCCAGTACAGAGGAGAAGTTGGCGGTGAATGATCTCTGGTCGAAATTGGATATGGAGCCTTGTATACGCAGGCGAAGAGAAGCAGGAGAATGATCTGTAGTCGTGCACGTGGCTGAGCAGAGAGTGGACAAGTTAGCCGAGATGGGGCACTGGAGTGGATTTCCGGACAGATTGCAGGTCGTTTGATTAGTGATGATCAGTCGGTCCGACACTTGGAATCTGTCACGATGAGCGAGGCAATCGCGTCGAATTTGTAGATTCTCACTGATTTCCGCTCAGATTGATCAATTGAACAGCACTGGAGACGGCAGATATCTGTCCCTTCATCGAATTACCTGATCTACGTGAGAAGAGATGCACAGATGCCATCGAAATTCCACGGAGATTTCACCCGATAAATCGAGATACTGCAGCAGCGAGCAACCGCTGAGGTCACCCATGGTCCCGTTCAATCGATTCCCTTTCATGTCGATGCTGATCATCTTTGTCTTCGCAGTGAAAGAAGGCATGTCACCGTGGAAACCACACCCACTGACGTTCAGCATCTGCAGGGAAGCACCAGACGCCGCCAGCCATTCCATCGTTCCATCAAACTGTCACACTCTGTGAGATGGAACGAGAGATAGAAAGCCACCTGATTCATACTGATGTCTATGGAGATTGGGTCGGATAAGAGGGGTGAGATTGATCCAGAGAGGGAGTTGTTGGATAAATCGATGACAGCGAGTGCACGAAGGGAAGATACGGAGGCGGGGAGAATTCCGGACAACTGACAGGAAGAGAGGTTGAGGGTGGATAAACGGTAGAGACCACCGAGACCGCCAGGTATTTCACCCGATAGATCGTTGTGACTGTCTCTGTATCAGTCTCCTTCTCTTCGATCTGGAGGAGGTGAAGGTCTGTTCTCACCTGAGATCCAATGTCTGCAGACTCGTCGACGTCGACAGAGCCTCCACGTCGATAATTCCATTGAAATCTGTTTACGTCAGTCGAATCAACCACGTCGACTCACAATTGAACGAAGCGGAGAAGGTGATCAGATTCGGTGGAAGGCTCTTGGGAAGTGTTCCCGATAGAGAATTGTGAGAAATGTCCACGGTGGTCAAGAGAGGCAAAGAGACCGAGGGGAACTCGTTTCACGTCAGTGTAATCCTAAAACCCTATCTCCACTCACTGGTCCAGTGAATTGATTGAATGAAACATTAAAGTAAGTCAGACCAGCGAGGGACATGATGTTGGGCGTGATGATGCCAGACAATCGATTGCTGGTCGAAAGTCATTCGATTGTTATCCTCTCCAATCTCACTCAGATATGTCCAAGTAGGTCAGGGAGATGAGTTGTAGATTGCCAAAACCGGCCCCTCTGAGTCGGTTCCCGCGCAAATTGAGGTACTGTCTTGCGTGAGAGGAAATCGAAAGTGTGAGATTGGAACCCACAGAGACTTGAGAGAGAGCCGAACCGTCCGGAAGTTGACCGTCTAAATTGTTGTTCGCTCCGTTGATTTCTCTCAGGGCAAAGGTGGTCTCGAATGCATCGACCGGAAGATAGGAGAAATTGTTCTGCTGGATGTAGAGGTAGATCAGTGTGGGTGCGTAGCCAGGCACGCCACCTGAAGAGTGCGTGAGAAGTGATGAATGTCGAGGAGGTCTCCTGGATGGATTGAGATCTCACCGGTGAAACGATTATAAGACAAGTCTAATTTCTGTAGTTTGGGCATGACACCGATAGACGCGAGAGGAAGATCACCGCTCAATCGATTGTTCGATCTGTGGGAATTCAATCTGCGTCGCATCGACGATGGGACTCACAAGATGAAATCCGTCAGTGATGTCATACTGGAAACCTCACTGGGGACAGTACCGTTCAATCGATTGTAACTAGAAATCAATCAATATCTTAACTTTGATCTTCAGCGATGATGCATCTATCGATATACCTGAGATCGAGAGTGACCAGGGAGGGAAGAATGACAGACGATATGTCCCCTTCTAAATTGTTTCCACTGTCGTCATCATCAGAAACACCGATGAGTGATGATCACACCTCAGCGAGAGAGAGGTAAGGCCTCGGAGATTGGATAGTCCAGCGGGAATCGTTCCAACGAATTGATTGTAATTCAACTGCACGAACGTAAGGTGAAAATGAGCTCGGTACGAGATCTCACCGCCAGTCGTTGTAGATAGATCAGATTTCCCAAGCAGGCAGGAATATTCGATCCTACACCATTGAAACTGCTCTCCATCAACATCTATGACTGAATACACATACATCACACATCACACATGATGACGTTCTATCTAATGTCACCTGATATCGAAAGTGACCAACGGAAGAGAACAGACGGACGGCGGAATGACACCGGTGAAAGAGTTGATGGATGCGATGATGAACGACAGACGACTGGGGAAGTCAGGCAGGGGACCACTCAGACGATTCGCAGCTAAGACCAAATACTGAAGATTCGACAAGTTTGTGATGTTGGGTGATAGAGTTCCAGAGAGAGAATTTCCCTGCAAGATGAGGGCTTGCAGGTCGTTCAGGTTGTAGATGGACTCAGGTATGCTACCTGAGCTGGATGAGATTTGTCGATTTCAGCCCGCATCACCCGTGAATTGGTTGACGGCGAGGGCGATGTAGAGATAAGAGGGTCCCCAGATTTGGGGTAGATCACCACTCAATGCATTGATCGACAAGTCCAGATACAGCAACTGTGGACACCCGTCAGAATGAGAGGGTGTAGAATGGATGATCATCACATGAGAAAGACTAGACAGGCTCTGAGGCAGACTTCCTGTGAGGGAGTTCCTGATGCAGTTCAGCGTGTGTCGATTTTATTTTGTTTTATTCTAGTATATGTCATAGTATGTGTCACCTGGACAGATCGAGATAGGCCAACTGCGTCAACTTTCCAAAGTCAGGAAGAGAACCGGTGAAGAAATTTCTCTGAAGCTTCGCGATGCGGAGGAGGCTGTGATCGGCTATCGTCTCAAGAGTTCCCTCCAAGAGGTTGTTGCTGATGTCCACCGATCTGAAACCATCAGTCGACGCGATGCCTGGATTCGCTCACAATAGAAGAGGAGCCAGACGCAAGCTAGAGATGTCTCCTGTCGGTGTATGAGGACAGAGCATCTCATGGAAATATGTTGTAATCACCCGTCAGACTGCATCGTGATGCATTGAATTCGAAGAGAGGGAGGTACAGGAGGGTAGAGAGGTCCACCCCAAGTGGATTCCCATTCAACGTAAGAGATCTCAGCGCAGCATTGTTGAGAGATCCGAGACTGCTGATCTTGTTTCCATCGATGTGAAATTCTCTGTGACGGTCATTTACCACGAAAGCGAGATGAAGGATGCAGAAATGGTAAGGACCCACTTGAGATTAGAATTGGAGGACAGATCAGGTGTGGCTCCCGTCAGGTGATTGCCCGAGAAATCAATGGACTGAAGCTGATTCAATGTGGACAGTGTAGATGGTAGGCTTCCCGTCAGTGAATTTGAGCTGTGGGGGTGAGTCGGGCGGAGGTGAAAGACACAGACCTCATGTTCAATTGCATCAAGTATGGTGAATATGTTGTCCATGCACCGTCTATCGGACCAGAAAGATTATTCGCACCTATAAAGCGTCAATATCTGCGTTCAATGGGAGGAAACGACTCACTGAGGTTGATTACCACTATGGCACCACTATTGCATGTGACACCATGATAACCACAGACATCACTTCCACCCCAGCCCGTTTTATTCAACCACGAGTCTCCTGCGTCTCTTCAGTATCTCCGATCACCGTGCACATCACCTCCCGACACATTGTAGAACTGCATGAAGGCATTGAGGACCACTGCATCGTTGGTCAACTGTGAAGATACAGACACCAATAGACACAGCAAGGTGAAGGACGCTCCCGTCAGCATGGTTGAACCGTTTGAATATGGCTCGTGTGTCAGTGTGAGTAGAAGCGGCCCCCCGACACCGCAAGATGGCAGGTGCTACGACGCCAACAACATTTCAGTGCCTCAAGGCGCAGGCTCTTTAATTTGAGGACGACCTCATTATATGTGCAGGGATAAAGATAAGAGAAGAATTGGGTGGGTCCCTGGGTTGGTCGTGCGATTCGTCCAAGATTTCAACTCCTGTCAGCGGCGATGGTCTCCTTTGCTTTTCGCATGCCAATCAAAGATGTGAGTGATTCTGAAGAGATGAGTAAAGTACTACGTTCACCGCATCGCAGAGAAGAACAGCAGTCAGAGACGATTCCTGCGTCGTGTTCGATCCCACAAAACGAAATGGTTTAAAATTAGAAAGAAATTTGAAGAATTGCAGTGTTCTCAGACCCAACATCGTTACATCATTCATTGGTAGATGTACAAACTCAACGTGGCTCATGAGGTTTGTATGTCATATCTTCCTATCTTTGATCAGGAAATAGAGGTAGAATCGACAGGCGAAAGTCGATCATATCCTTAGCCATCTTGACCATCTTCTATCTGCTTTTTGCTTCGAGGGTTGATACAACCGAGAGGGATTCTTCTTTCTCTCAGAACAATCAGATCCGCTATTTTATCGCCATCAACTTCTACAACAATGAAGCGGTGTTGCCTCATTTTATGATCCAATGGGAGAGATTCGTCACCATCGTCGGTACCGAAAGGATCTTCCTCTCCATCTATGAGAATGACAGGTGATCTCTCTTCCACATTTTGAACATCACTCAGAATTCTTCAGCCGAGACAAAACTCCACTCTTTCTAGATGACTTTCGTCGTCTGGCAGATCGGTTAGACATACCCCACCACATTGTCACTGCCAAAGGGACGGGAAGGGCTCCAGGTATGGATCGAATAGAACATCTGGCTGCGATACGAAACCGAGTCTTAGAACCTCTCTTCAACCAATCCATGGGAGGTGATGTGATCCCATGTCTTCACACGCTTGCCTGAATATCAACGAATCCACAGGGAACAACAGTTTCATTTGGAGACAACAGCCGGGCGAGATGAAGATCATCTTTCTTAACGACATCTACTTCCAAGCAGAAGACATCATGCAGCTCATCCAGACGCGTGGAGGTGATCGAGATTCTCGAGTGTCTCCTCTTCACACGCTTACAGGAGAATTTGATTTCGTCTGCGGTTTAGATTTCTTCTTTGCATTTTACGATCGATGGGTCACCCGCGATGTTGTGGGAGAGGATTTCGATGATTTTTACCCTTACGTACGACACGAAGCATCACAAGAGTTATTCCACAGGTGAACATCACCGATGACCTTTATTTCATCATCATCCAGTACATCATCGTGTTCATCCTCATTCGACTCACTCATCGTCATCGTCTCTGATCCGTTGTTCATCAACTCATTTATCACCACCATCGTCTGTGCATCACCCATCATCAGCCCCTTGTTCACCATCACGATCATCATCTTCTATTCATCACGAAACAGTGGCACACCTTTCCTCGTCAAGTCCTGCTGGAACGGCGCGGCAGTCTTCAACGCAGAACCCATCTTGAATGGACTGCGATTCCGTCATTCTGCCAACGACAATTGCCCTCGATCAGAGTGCTATTACATGTGCAGGGACCTTGAGAGTCTATATCATCAGAGTCGAATCTACGTCAATCCTAACGTGAGAGTGGCTTACAGTTGGAAGTGGTACTACTACCACAACTACGTGCAGAAGTGGGTGGACGTTGTCTTGTGGAGGGTGAGGACGCTGAGATCGAAATGGACGGCGAGTGCGCAGGAGGAGATACGATGTGAGATGATGATGAGATGATCGATGTTGAAACGTTTCATCAGGTAAATATTGAGGCACGAACGAGGGAGTTTTTTAGTTGAATCGCTTGATGAGAGGATATAGACGATAAAAGTTGAAGATGACGAGGGTTGTAGATGTTGATTGTCTGTCTTCGTATGAGCGGAATCGTGTCGCACAGAATCGGACGATGACATCCATTTTAGATCTTCCAGATGAGATCTTGAAAGAAATATTTTCTATCCTAAGTGAGTGAGGCTCGCTGAATGCCGAAATGTGTTGCTAACGAATCATAGATGTCCGCACGTTATGCAGGATCTGTACTGTAGCGAGAAAGTTTCAACAGATCGGTATGTCAACATCCTCGCTTGTCTTATCAAAACTGAATCACATATCAGCTGAAGATGATCAGTTGTGGAGGGAAAAGGCAAAAACTTTCACAGAACGGTAAACACATTACTCTCAGACACTCTAATACAGAGAACATCTCATGACGAACCAATCAGATTCGATCGATTGGGAACCGTCAATGCATTCCAAGGTGAAACTCAAACGAAACGACACTTCATCAACAAATTCGTCCTCGGTCCTCTTCGAGAAGAACAATCGAGGAAGAAGAGACTCCAACAGGTGACCCACACGTTCCATCACCCTCACATCTGATCCTCTATCGATGTGGACGACGACCGCACGCGACAAGATCGAGATGAACATCTGCGTCATGGGCGATCGCAACGTGGGTAAGACCCAACTGATCACCCAGAGCATCAGGTGATCGCCATGATCACCTTCCATCATCGCCGATCGCGCTGACGGCGTCAGTCACATTCCGTACCACGGTGGATCTTATATACCGGACGAAGAGCCAGGCTTCTATGACAAACACTTGGTCTGCAAGGGAAGGACAGTCATGACCAGATTATGCGACGTACCGGGTAACCCGGCTTGTTTTCCCATCGGTTTCATGCCATCTCTGGGTGTCGATGCCTTCGTCATCTGCTTCAGGTGAAGATCACATGATCGCGCGATCGATCGATCGGATTGGATGATCGATGGACGATGACGATGGTGAGATGATGACAGCTGATGGTGTTGCAGTCTGGTAGATCCTACTTCTTTCGTCAGTGTGGGAACAAAGTGGATACCTCTCATCAGGTGTGCTGGATACGTGGATGCTCCCATCTTTCTAGTGGGTTGTAAATTGGACCAGAGTGAGTCACTTTCGTTTGATTGAATTGAAGTGTTGTTAGGAGATGATTTCGAGACGGGAGATTATATCGCTCCAAACGGTGTCATCTCAAACGAAGACGTGAGTCGTTGTCACGTGTATTCAACTCTGTATTGTGACATTCGTATTCAATTCATTGTTATTTTATTCATCATGATTCTTTCCTCACCTAGATCGGATCATCATGTCATCAACGTGATCTGATGATGCACGACAGATGGAAGTATACGGCTCTGAACTCGGCCTGCAAGGGTTTTACGATGTGTGTTCATCGACCACGGGGGAGAATCTATTCGAACTGTTCATCAACATCGCTACTCGCATCCTCACACCTGAAGACAATAGTGAGGTGACACGCGTGAGAAGACCATCACCCGATCTACATTGTGATTGACTTGAGGCAGGAGAAACAAAAGAAGGAGGGAAGAGAATGTGTTGTATCTTGATGAGGATATGAATATAAAGATGAATTGTATGGCATGGAAGACGTGTAGTGACATCATCCATCATCCAGAGGATGGTTGTAAAGCACTGTTGTTTTCATAACGGCACATTTATTTGACTCCCACAGTATGGACAAGCGCATCATCATAGAGGGTGAATTGCCACAGTTCATCCTGAGTAAAGATCTTCCACGAAATAGAATACAGTTGCTTCCGGATGGATACATCAGCGCACATTATGACGGAACCGGAACGCAGGTGAGAGATCGTAGAGGATCCTGAAGCACCTGCTCAAAGTTCCATTCTGATATAGAATCATTTTGAATGGGTATCAGGTAATCACAAAGGCCATTGTTGGTCACGAACATCGTTCAGAAAGTGTCCCCGACAGGTGATTGAAGTGGTTTGCCTCCACTGAATGATCTGCAGCCAGCGATCTGCTCATTTTGCCGTCACAGATACGGTCGTTCATCAGTGCCCGATGCTGGATTCCAATCACGAGAGGTGGCCCACGTTGACCACGTATCACGATGATGGAACGGTCCAATTCTATGAAGCCGAGGAGAAGAGGTATACCACATCCATGGATCTCATCTGACGGCACCTAGGAGTTGGAAGATGGAGGACGTCGGATATAACTCTCTCTTCAAGGACAGCCCCACATGTGTCTTGTATTCAGACACAGAAAATGTCTTCTGTGTCATACGAGGAACATCATGCATCGTGAGATGTGATGGAGACAGCGATCACCTCTCACCTTCGAGCAGATGTATAGTAAAACCGAGAGAAAGATCGTCCCCATCGGTGACATGCTCATCAAACGGACCGTCGATCTTCAAACGTCCATGTGTAAAATTAAGAGTCCGCTCGTTCTCATCGTGGGAATAAAGACGGCCTTCATCTCGAATGGTCTCACCACCGATGGTGAGTCAGATCATGATGGATGATGTGATGTTGATGTGTTCTATAGGTGAACAAGTGGAATTGAAGGCCAGTCCATCTGGTGCGACCTCTTCTATGTTGGATACATAGATTGAGATTTAAAACATACATATACTCACACTGAGAAAGGAATGTGGCTGGCCACAGCTTGGTACGATCAGAGTTTACGTATGGTCGATACGAATTGTATCGCGTGCCTGGAGACACAATCTATGTACCAAGCCAGCACGGGCCAGAATCAGTGAGTCACGTGACCTCATGACGTCATATCGTGATGACCTCTCCTCATCTCATGCCGCTCGGTCATGATGAAGATTCCTCATCTCTCGATAGGAAGTCGATTCGAATCTACCCAACTGTCATCACCGCGGAAGATCACCGGAAGATCGTCTCGCTGGCTCTACCCGCAGTCGCCTCCTTCATCGATCGACATCTCATCTACATCATCGATGCCAGAGGTGATCACATCATCTTTTTATCATCATCTTATCATCATCTTATCATCATCTTATCGTCCAACCATGGTTGATCATCGTCGATCATCACATTGTCATCGATCATCGATCGACACGTCTTCCTCATCATATCCTCTAATTCTCCTCTTCTCCTCTTCTCATTCTCCTCTCCATTCTCATTCTCCTCCTCTCCCCTTCTCATTCTCCAACAGGTGGTATCACTTCTTACGACTATCAGACCGCGAGCAAAGTGCACCAGTTGAATCGCATCGAAGGAACGTACGACGAGGACAACGGAGTGATCACCATCAAGACGAGAAGAGAAGGAGAAAAGTTGTGGGCCTTTGTTCTCAGGAGAGGTGAAGCTTCACGATGATGATCGCGATCATGATGCCATCATCTTGCACGATGGATGATCGTGATGACTGATGACCTTCTAGATCGAACATTGACAGTTTACGATGCCGAAGGAGACGAAAAGGAACCGATCAAAGTGTATTACACGGCCGAAGTGAGTCGTTCGATTCTCACGAGGCAGCTGCCATTGGAAAGTGATTCACGAGATGATAGGTACTGAGTGACATTATGTTGGATGGAGAGATGAACGTGTTCGGTGCCTCTCAAGTGTGCTATCCCCTGGCTTTTCTGTACTACTGGAAAGTTAAGATCCAGAAGAGAAATCCAGAGAGCAACACGCAGAGTATCACGCAAGCTGAATTGTGGAAGGATTTCTACAGTAGTGAGTCGATCGTCTTCGTTCACTCGCATCACACACATCTCCAATATCCACACATTTGATTTCTCATTCTTCACGGACTTGACAACTTTTTCTCTGTTGTCTTCTCCTCCTACACGGCTGATTCAATCCAGCCGGTGAGTCCTGCATACGAAAACACTTTCTTGCCATTGAAGAGACACCCTCCGAACACAAAAGATCCGACGAATACCAAGTAGAAGACCACACGGAGAGCGACATCATCGGAGTCGACCTCACGACCTACAGTCTATCTCACCGAGAACAAGCGAGGTGAACATATAATGCCACGCGCAGACGATGACAGACGCAGGATGCCTTCCATACTGTACCACACGTTCAGGAGGATCTATCACGAGGGTGAGTGACACATGGTAACGAGTATGATGAACAGTTGGATCTGAATCGTAGAAGGAGTGAACGTGATGGAGATATTTGGAATTCTAGTCCAAGAGCAATTCATGTTTCATCCACTATCCGTGTTGAACTCTGGTGAGTCTTATTCTGAATCGTTTGTTATGATTTGGATAAACTGGATTTGTGATGGAGGGCAGGTGATGTCGATCTGTTGTACAAACAGAACGTGGGAAGCATGGGAGAGGCCATCAAGATCTGGTTGTCCTCTCTGTCTGAACCGATCGTCTCGTCTTCTCTTTACAAGGACTTTATGACCATAGCAGGTGATCTCACTCTTTCACACAAACGCACAATACTATTTTTCATTTCCTCTTCGTTTTTTTCCTTTCATATCTACACGTTCATTCATTGCTCCATCCTTTTTGATCAGATCAGACACTCCCGGCGCCTCTCGATTCGAAAAGATAGAGAATGAATTGGCCAAATTACCCGCAGTGAATCGATTCTTATTCGACGTGTTGACCATTACTCTGTACCACATGGTGTGTCACAAGGATAGAACGATGGTGAGTTTGAAGAAGAGATGACGATCGAACGTGACAGGTCACACCGTCCAAATTGGGGCTCTTGTTCGGACCTCTTCTCCTCTGCAAACAACAGCAGAGGGCGAGAGCCCAATTGCACATGCCCAAATTGGCGCTTCTGGGAAGAGTTTTCATCGAAGAAATTGGAAAATTTGTGAGTTGAGATGAATCATCATCGAGATCATCATCGAGATCATCATCACCATCATGATAATACGATACTCAACTCCTACTTTTCTGTCTTCTACAACATCTACAACTGTTCGAATGACATCGGAACAGACGAGCGAGAGACACAAGAGGGAAAATTACAACGAGAGTGGAGAGACAGCCAGCTACAGTCCCATCATGCTCAACGTGGACGAACTGAAGGACGACACAAAGTACTACCCCACTGATATCCCAATCAACAGGGTCATTGATACCACTCCGAAGGTTTTTGTACCACAGGTTCACCCTGCAGACAGGGGACAGATCTCAGCCGAGATGATGTGATTCTCATTCGATCTCTTTCTTCATTATTCTGATTTCATCATTGACCGATAAGATACGATGCATGGTTGTTCTATGTTGTTCTGTTTCATCTTTTCATCTGGCTGAATGGATACAGTGAATCGAGAAACAAAGATCTGCAAGAGAAGCAACAGAGAAAGGACGAGATGCTGAGAGCTGAGAGGGCCAGGAGGGAACAGATCAAGGCGATGGAGGAACAGAAGAAAGTGATTGAAGAACAGAGGAAGAAGATGGAAGAAGAGAGGAGACAGATGGAAGAACAGAAGAGAGCGAGAGAAGAAGCAGAAGAGAGGGAGAGGGTGATTTATTTTCTTCTCTTCAAAACTATTTCATATCTCTTCTTTCAGAAATTTCTTTTCCTTCATCTCTTCTATTGAATCTAGATGATTTCTTTATCTCGTGATTAGACTGAATGGAAACAGACCAAGATGGACGCAGAGAAGAGAGCCAAATTGGAGAAATTAGTCTCAGAGATGGCAAGTTTATTTGGAAAGAAATTACAATTCATTCAATCCAAGTTGACCAAGGTGAAGGAGGCTGATCATCCACAAAGAGTTTAGAAGATGCGAACGTCACGACACGATGATCGTGATGGACATGATGATGATGATGCTGACTGTCACGACAGATCACATCGATTGAACTGGCCAACTCAGTGATGGATCAAGTGTATCAAGTCAAAGTGTTGGTCTTGGATCTGAAACAGACCGAGTCCAGTTGGACTCCCACTGCAGATCTGAAGGGAAAGATCGATCAACACTTGTCTAACGTGAGACACAATCACATGAAACACTCTCTCATACATCAGCTGATATGATATCTCTATCATACCACAGCTGATATGAAATACTCTCTCTCATACATGATGAATCACAATTCAACTGCACACAAACGACCATCGTACGAAATGATCGAAATCGAGTAGAGACTGAATGGAAGACAGCCTTCACCTTCCAGTGAGAAAGAAGCAGAAGATCTCGTGTACATCAGGAGCGGCGTGGAGAGCTACGTCAGTGCAATACTGAAAAAGTTTGAGGGTTACAATCAGGGATTGGATGGAAGGAGTCAGGAAGAATTGATTCAAATGGCTCAGTTGGTGGCCAGAGTGCAGAAGATCCTTGTACAGAATTAAAAGTCATTTTTCACTTTTGTCGTTTCATTTCAATCGTGGCAGCTGATGAGACGTGATGAGAGGTGGATGATGCGATGCCGTAGAGGAACACAGGCATCATGTGTCTGAGACAGACAAAGAGACGTGCAGATTTCAATTTCCGAATGTTTATCCCTGTGCTGCTTTTGCTGCCGCTCTTCTCTCTGCTGCTCTCCTCTTTGCTGCCTCCACGGCTTCCTCATTATTCCTCCGTGACAGCACAGGTACTTCCTCCTTCTTCTCTTCTTTCTCCTCCTTCTTCTCTTCTTTCTTCTCTTCTCTCTCTTCCTTCTTCTCTTCCTTCTTCTCTTCTCTCTTCTCTTCCCTCTTCTCTTCCGTCCTTTTTGTCTGATCGCCTCTTCTTGCATCATGTCTGGGCTCATCTCTTCTCCTGTCGCTCTCCCTCGATCTGTCTCTGCTTCTATCTGTCTCTCTCTCTCTCCTTCGGTCGTCGTCTCTTCTTCGATCATCATCTCTTGACGATCTGTGTCGGTCGTCATCTCTTCTGTCTCTGTGTCGGTCGTCATCTCTTCTGTCTCTGTGTCGATCCTCTTCTCTTCTCTTGTTCTCTCTCTCCCTCTCTTCTGTCGCAGGTGTCAGTGATGAATGGTGCATCGTGATGTCTCACCGTTTCTTCGCATTTCCTTCTCTTTATCCGCCTTCTCTTCTGCTTTCGCTTCCTCCTATTTGTTCATCAGACGGGGTGAGATGTTGCATCATCATGATACACACCTGTTGTTTCTCTGCAACCTTCTGAGCGCCGATGGCTGCGGAATAAAAGCTGTTATAGAAACCACTCAGATCCTTCTTTCGAGTCGGATCTTCTTCTAATGCAAGCCTCTTGGCCTCCTTCTCCTCCCATTGTTTGTCTTCGATCAACTTCCTCTTATAAGCAGCGGTGACGAACTTTTCCTTATCTCCATACGTGTCTCCCTCTGCTTCTGTCTCCTTCCTCACTTTTCTATCGTAAATGATTTCCTGACGGAGATGTTAGACAAAGATGTGGATGGAATCGGAACATAAAGACCTGAAGAAATACGAACCTGTTCTCTCTCCCTCTCTTTCGCTCGAGCTAAAATGGACTCTCTGTACTTGGGCGCCATGTTCTTCTGTTTCGATGCCTTCTCTCCCTTCAGAATCTCTCTCTTCTCTTTGATATCATCATAGACATCATCGTAGCTGAATGCATTTGGGTCCTCCGCTAAAATGGCGGCCTGCTGCTCTTGTGCCTCCTTCAACTTACGAGCTCCATGTGCTTGTGCTTCCATGTTATAGATGTGTGCAATCTGGGACATGGGCTTCTTCTTTGGTGTGTCATCTTCGTCGTCGTCCATAGTTAACTTGGGCTTAACGGGAGGTTTGATAAGACCGTATTGCTTTCCGGCGACGCCGGTCAATTGGATAGGCATGGTGGGTGTGTGATGTGATATGCAATGGGTGATGTGATGGTTGTAGTGGTGGAAGATGTTCCAATTTTTCATCAGGACACACAACACTGCCGCGGACGATGACTGATCTATCTTTTGGACCAGCCATCAACAAGGAGAAGATAGTGAGAACGTTCCTCACCCAATCATTCCTAATGATCATCCAGATCTTCTGCATCGACCTAGATGAAGAGGGAGAAGAGCTGGATTTTTCAGAGTGAACATCTCGTGTGATGTACTTGTCTCAATCGCCAATCAGAGGAGAAGAAAAACAAACGAGATTGGGCATCGTCAAGAGCTTTTTGAAGAGGTTCATCACGATCAAATCCATGTTGAATTCACAACATGAATACGCAGTCTGCACCTTGACATCCCAGTGCAACCTGGCTCATGAGTTCACTACCGAAGTCGATGACATTATACAGACTATCGAGTCCCTGAACAGTGATACATTCCCTCAAGATACATTGGGTGAGCCATCCTCTACACAGATGACGACGAAGATGACACCATACAGATATGTCGAGTATCATCCAGATGGTGTGAGTCATATAACACGAGACTTGTCTCTCTGAATCGAATTCTTTTAGATGCAAGATGTGTCCAGAAGAATCAGGGAGAAATCCGAAACCAGGATGTCAGTTCATGGTCCACCTGTTCATCATCTACTTCCGCACGACACGTCCAGCATTCTACAGTCATCCTACAGTAAGTCTAAGACCATCACCGATCGTGATGGCACACGACATCATGTGATCTGTGTTCTGAACTGATCGATGCAGGATGAGAGTGACCACACAGAGTGGCCACTACTGTGTTGGGACACTCTCTTCTTGACGAAACGTTTGTGCACTCCAGAGGAGAAGGAGTCGGTGAGATGAGATCTCACGATCGGTTATGACTCACCATCACACAGAAGTTGAAGGCATATCACAGTATACAGACGTCGAAATATGAATTCTCGACCAGTCATGGATTGAGAAAGAAGTTTGACATCGATGAGCTCTGCTTCGCTCTCATGCCTCACCCACTCGCTAGAAAGGGAGAATAAAAGATTTGATCGAGTGTGTCATCGCAACAGAAAAGAGATGTGCTACGTATTCTCGTAAAGCGATGGTCTAAATCGATAGATGTCTGCCAGCTGAGCTGACTTGATTCAACCACAGGTACAGACAAGCTGTAGGCTGATGTGATGGCCTCATCGTTCACGCGGATGGATCAGCCAACTGTAGTTGTACAACTTCGATGGGCCAGTTTAGAATGCCTTCTGATGCATCGGGGCTATTGTTCCGGTGGCCTCGTTGTAGTTGGCCGATGGATCCACACGAGGGTCGGCTCAGAGTAATCCTAAGATATTGTATGAACTGTCGTAACCAGCCGATCTGATGCCTGATTATTCTCGGCTGATGGATCCACACAGGGATCAGTTAAGAGTAGCTTACAAAAAAACCCGTGGAAACGACCGCTCTCCTCTTTCTCTTCATCTATTCTTCCGTTTCTATCAGAGGATGTCCCTGTACACTCGTTTCCTTTGCCACAATTCCCCCTGCATCTTCTCGGTTGTGAAGGGCTCTATACGTTGGAATGAAGAAGTGGTTGCGTGGTGAATGGCTGGGCGACAGACTGGGAGAGGAGATAGGTGAACTGCCTGCGGAGAATGTTTCCAGACGGAGACTGATGCTGAAGAGGATGAGTCGGTGGGACGAGTGGGAGGTCTCACCCGTTTCTTCTCGTTCGGTTGGGTCTTCCTTCCAATCCTAATCGGCTAAGAAAAGTCAGATGATGTGTTGGTGTGATGATGCGATGATGGTGTGATGTTTTCATCACGATGAGATGATGCGGATATGTGATGATCATGATGTGGAGTGATGACGACTCACTCTATGATAGCGATTGGTAACGTGGAAATTGGTAGACTCATATTCTTATCCGGTGTCTCCAACGCCATAGCCGATATATTTCTACTCTCCCTCTACGCTCGGTCACCATCATCACCACCATCATCCTCTCACGTTCGCCTTTTTTCCCGGTTTGGTCAAGAGGCCCGTCATTCCTCTCGTCAGAACCTTCGTCTGATCCTATCTTCATCAGCCATCACATCATCATGTCAAACACCACCTGAGGCATCTGTGTCTTTGACCTCCTCAAATCTTCTCCCTGTATGCCTTCCCTCCTCTCATTCGATTGTCTCAAGTTCGTGGGCATCGTGTGTGTGCGAGAGATTGGACTGGGTGATGGTGGGGGAGATGTTCCGGGTGTCAGCGGGGGCGATGCCGACGGTGATGATGAGAATAAATGAGGTTGGTTGATCAATTTGAATCGATAGAGGGAGACTGGCGGGAGTCAACGTGGATGCAAAATGAGATGTCTCACTCTGATTGAATTTCTCCATCCATGATTGGAAGTTCTCTTGGGTCTTACAGTCCACCCAGAGTGAGACTTGATCGTTCTCGATGGAGATGCAATGTTTCCGTTGTTCGGTTTTCAATGGAGCGGCGGTGGAAATGTTCAGATTGATCATGTTCAACGCCCTTCCCTCCAAGAAATCCTAAATAGGTGAGTCATCCACGTCGCTGGTCTGGTCGTATTCTCACGATCTGGCTAAGGAAGTAACAGAGATAGATTGTCTTTTGGTGTCTATACATGACGAAGTATCTCGTCTTCCAATTCTTAAATAACTTATGACCAGTGGTCGCTGATGCAAACATCAACACCGATAAGGGTGATTAAATATCAGGGTATCACTCTCACCATACTTGTCGAGATAACCTTCTTTGTAAGTTTTGATGTGAACTCCAAACTGCTTCTGTTCAGGGAAGAGATCGACCTGACCAGTTCGAGTGGATGATGAAGGTCTGCCTTCTGTCCCGTCTGAACTGCTAGTGAGAGTAGCACCCGCCTTCCTGGCAATCTGACCACCAGCGCCAGCGCGGCTCGAATAGATCTGAGTTCGATCGACTACAGGGACACCCGATATGCTGTCACCACCATCTGATCGAGACCTCTTATGTTGAGCGCCTGCGGGATGGCCGCTCATGCCTCGGTCGATGTGAAGGTGGCCCTCGGTTTAGCGCATGTCGAAAACTCCTCAAGTTCTACAACGCTTAACTGGCTGGAAGGTGTCAATATGTGCTTCTTTGGACATAAGCAGGCGTATTATCGTATTATCGGGCGTACTCTGGCGCCAACATGATGCTGATGATCGTCTCCTATACTGCTATAGTAAAGAAGGAAGAAACGCGTGTCATAAAAATGAACCGAATCAGTGAAAACCGAAATTCCGGCAGCAGCTAACAGCTGCACATCTCAGATGACATCCAAAGAGGATGCGGTCGGTGGAGAGAAGAACATCGGGTTCTATGGAGGGGTGATGTTGATGGTCAACAGTATCACTGGACCCGGTTTGTTGATTGTTCCCCTCTTGTTCCAACAAGCGGGCTACGTCACGTGAGTCTATACCTCTTAGAATAGATCCTGATATTATCTAGACCTCTCTTGACCATGTTTCTGATTGGCGGCGTCAGCTGGCTGTCCGCCGTAATGCTCTGCGCGGCGATGGAGAGGGTACCAGGTAATCAACAATTCAAGGTGATGCCTCCTCTGATCCATCAAACTTTAGATATGTTCGTCTGACATCATGTAGGGACGAGTTGAATTCACAGGAGTTGCAAAGGCATTCTTCCCTCACTGGCTTTACATCATCACCGTCTTCCTTCTGATGGCCTCCATCATTTCCTCCTTCATTCCTGCAGTCGTTGTCTCAGCCCAAACTGCCGACGAGGCCATCATCCAACTCTTTGGAAAGACGTTCGCCTTTCGGTTTTCATCTCTGGGTCTGACTCAGGCCGATCATCTTCCAGAGGTAATGGATCGTATTATACATCACACATCATCATCACCGATCTGATCCACATCAAGTCGGGCTCTTCACCGTTTGATGACGAATACGTCTTCTCCATCGGCTATCTCCTGGCCCTCGCTGCCACCATCCCGATGGGTCTCTTCAATCTCGACGACAACATCATCGTCCAGAAAGGTCCATCACATCATCACCTTCCACCTCTCAACCTTCACAGGTGCCGCAGTCATGCTTCTCCTGATCTTCATCGAATGGATGGTGTGCTGCTTCGTCTTAGGTTTTCATTCAGCACTCGTCTCTGCCTTCACGTCAGACCAGAGCAACGTATTAGGTAGCATCATATTCAACTTTGCGTTCATCACGACGGTACCAAGTTGGTGCAACGAGAAGGTGAGCTGTGACGTCACGTGATCTCATCTGACGCATGCAGGCTCCGGGGGTCTCGGTTAAGAAGACGATGACCGTCTCGGTAGTTACCGCGACCGTATTCTACGCAGTCATCGGGTTGCTGGGAGGTTTCTCTCTCACTTTCAACCCGGGCTCAAATCTTCTCATCGCCATAGAGGAATCGTGAGTTGGCGTGGCAAGTTGTAGAATGACAAGAGACAGCACGGTCAACATCAGACCCCTCTACTATGTGTCCTGCGTCTGCGTCTATCTGTTCCCGTTGGTTGCCGTGCTGACGACACTGGCGGTGTATTCTATCATCATGAAGTACAATCTGGTCGAGAATGGAATATGCAACAGGAGTGAGTGGGTTGATTGTAGAGGAGAAGCTGAAGGTGATAGATTGGGCCACCTTCTGGGCGGTCGTCTTTCCTTGGGTCATATCGATTCTATTGTATCCTGGCTCAGGTTTTTTGGATGTCATCAAGTGAGTTGACATCATCATGAGTACATTGACGAGTATATCACTCTAATCTCTGCATCCACTACAAACATTCACCTTCATATTCATCATCATCGCCCCCTCTGATCATCTCATTATCATCATGATCATTTTGTTCTTCGTCTCACTTTCACAGTTGGACGAGTCTCTGTATCAATGGAGTGGTCAACTTTGTCATTCCACTTTGCCTGTACATCGCATCCAGGAGGAGCAAATTCACGCGGCAGACACACACGATACACACAGAAGAAGGAATGACCCACGATGAATCTCACGAGAAGTCTTGTGAATTTGTCGTACTGCGAGAAGGGAAGGAAGAAGAGACAGAATCGAATCACGATCGCGATCACGATGATGATGTGATCGTCAGTTATCCTTCATCATCAGAGGTGAAGAGTGAAACTTCACGAGAAGAAAAGATAGAACCATCGAAAGAGGAGACCGATGTAGAGGTAAGGAGTAAGACAAGTACCACACCGACTGTTGACAGACACACGTACAAGTGACGAGCGAGACAGAAGAGGAGCAGCCTCCATTCGATGTCTTTCCTCCCAATCGATACGTCAAAGGCACACACTTGGCCATGGTCACCATCATCATCGTCACTCTTGTATCTATCGCAGTGGTCATCAACAATATCGTCCTCTCTATCCAAGGAATGTTGTAAAGTTTTTTGTTTTCAATTCTACTCATGTCTTACACGAGATGATGATGGATGAGGTGTGACATTTTATTTTCGATGACACGCGGATCAACATCCAATCGATCACCCGCGATCGATGATTGGGCGACAACCGATGCGTGAGTAACTCTACTGATTTCCCCTCCAATGTCCTCTCCTCTGTTGTCCAAACGATAGAGGTAGACCATCATTTGTGTATCCACCAGCCTGATGGTCATTCGTATATCCACCAGCATGGCGATCGTTTGTATATCCACCAGCATGACGATCGTTTGTATATCCACCCATATGATGATCGTTCCGTCTGTGTCTGTGGATGCATGTCAGACGTGATGATGATACAAAGATCGACGTCTCACTCGTTACCGTGATTCCTTCCCCCACGATTTCCACCACGGTTGCCTCTTCCTCTTCCTCTCCCTCTTCCTCCCCTTCCACCTCGATTGCCTCTGCCCCCCCTTGGATGATAAAATTCGTCACGATGTTCTGTGATGGATTTCAGTGAGGATAGATTTAGAGGATTCGACTCACGTGGATTGTGATCGTTGCAGTCTGGTCCAAAATTACACGGAGGCCGAAACGAGGATTGACGATTGGCGTGAAGAGAGGGAAGTGGTTCGCTGACGACAGGAAGTTTTTCCCAAGGATCGACGAAGAAGGTGTCTTTGTAATATCTTCTGATGTGTCCAAATGAGTCTTCTGATGGAGGAACCTGAACCATCTGTTCCATTGGATCTTCGTGATCTGAAGGTGGAGCGTCTTCATCCTCATCGTTGGGTAGATGGTGAATCAGATTGGGCTCGTGATGTTCTGTGTGTTCGAAAGATTCTGCATCCTCTTCGAAATCAGCAGGTAGCTGTGGAAGAACCATTCTCTTCTTCTGTGGTGGTTCTTCTTCCATCTGGCCTCACCACAAAGTCGAATGTGTTTTTTGAAATGCGGATCTTGACACATCACATCAGGCCAACACCATATACAGAGGAAGATGATGCAATATTGTACAGGAGATTCAACCGACATAGACACCGATCAGGTAGGACAGATTACGTCTAGAAGGCTGCATGTTCTAACGTCGAAGGAAAGATGGAGGTCACATCCTCTGTCGTGTCAGCATTAAAGAGGAGAAACGAGGTTGCCTCTGTGGATAGTGAGGAAGATTACGACGATATCAGCCATGTTTCAAAGAAGATCAAACGCCTTACACTCCCACCCCATGAAGATCAAGAGTTACTCGTGAAGGTGCGTCGGATGGAACATCTCAATCTGATTCCATTTGTAAGATAAAGACATTGAGCGGAAAGACGACAACAATGAGAGTCACCAGTACCGACCGAGTTCACAATATCAAGACGAAATTGGAAGAGATGGAGGGTATCCCATGGGATCAACAGAGGCTCATCTTCTGTGGTCGTACGTATCACATCACCCACGTCTGTATCTGATGGAGGTACAGGTACCATGGGTGACGACAGATTGGTATTCTCGTATGATATCACGGAGGGAAGTATCTTCCACCTTGTGATTGCACTGAGAGGAGGATCTTAGAAACGGATGCAATGATCGACAAGATGGAAAGAGAGAGCGAAGGCCGCACTCCTGCCTTTTCGAGAGATATCACTACCGCATGTGAATAGCTCAGAGACCAGTCAGATAAACGCTCGAATTGTACATTCATTCGTCTCATCTGTAAGAGAATCTGAGCTGAAACGATGAAGGAGGCAGAAATAAGACCCTTCGTGATGTATCATTGTGAAAGCGTGATACACAAACAGTACGTCCCCTGTGTCATCCACCCTAATCATCCACTCACCCACTGTCTATGCATGATTTAGACAGTAGATGAAATCGTCCAACAAATAGACAAGACTCACCCCTGTTCACACGGCTGAAACAGTGTGAACACACTTCTTCTCAGTTTGGCCCTCAGCGAAAGCGAGAATAATTCGCGCGCAATTTTAACGAGCACATAAAGGGAACACACGTGCCATCATCACGTCGCTGGAGTCGTTTAAGAACAACGTGCGTCCTTTATGACGACACTACTCCGCTCTAGAGCCATCGATGTGAATACGAAACTCGAAATCGTCACAGATGCAGCCCGAATCAAAGAGATGGAGGAGCACTCGGGCCTCTTTGGGGATGTCACCCCTCAGAAAAAGAAACGAAAGAAGGTGGACGATCCAATGCATTTCGATCGAGTCCGCTGACACAAAACAGCATGATACTTCTGATGCCGAAGAGGAACTGTCCACAGGGGTCATTAAAGAGAGTGGTTCTATAGTTGTACCCATTCCTGGCGTTCGAGTTCTTGCGAGGACGACAGCTGCTTCACCTGGAAAGAGGTTCAAGCCCCCATCTGACTACTACGTCCATAAAGGTATTTTGACGATGGTGAAAACCTCTGACCCTTTCAACAGAGATCAATGGAGAGGACAAGAAGAAGGCGGAATATGATGCAGACGAAGAAGACGAAGAATTCATCGCTGCTGTGAACCAGAAACATGGTAACAACGCCCATCAGAAACTGTCCGTAGACTTTTTTGAAGTTCTAATCGAGATCTTTGAGATCGAGTTCAACTCAGCTGTGAGTCGAAGCCTCTCAAGACTTCTATTTACATAGCGACAGAGGTTCATGAAAGAGCCCCATATCCTCTTTGGATTCTCAGATGACGGAGACACCAATTGCAATGTCTGTCACGGCAACTCAAACGAAGAAGAGAACCCTCTCCTCTTCTGCGAGACTTGTCATGTCCACGTCCACCGAGCTTGTTATGGCGTCGAAGATGAAGAGGAACATTGGAAATGTGACCGATGTCTGAGCCCAAACAAGAGTCAAATCGTGAGGCCTCCTTCTCTCGACACTCTCAATCGATCCTCACACATTCGCACAGACTTGTGCTCTGTGTCCATCTGCTCAAGGTGCTCTCAAAGAAACGGAAGAAGAGGGGACGTGGGTCCACCTCTGCTGCGCACTCTGGACCCCGCAGATCATCATCGAAGATACCGATTCGATGGATGGCATATCGACTCCATCTTCCATCTCATCCAAGGTCGCCCGCCACACGTGCATGGTCTGCGACCATAAGAGTGGTCTCTCCGTGCGATGCAAAGAGAGCAAGTGCAATCAGCACTTTCACATCACATGTGGCCGTCACGAGGGCTTCAAGATCGACGTGGAATCGAACGAGAAGTTCTCTCAGTACTGCAGGAAGCACACCATAGTGAGTCCCAATCTCCTTTCCCGCCAAAATCTCCCGCCAAAACTGACCCTTCAGGCCAGGGAAGTCAAGAAGGAAGACAGCTTCGGCTTCACCTGCCTGGACGAGCAGCAACAGACCCACCTCCACAGCGTCATCCAGCTGTACAGTCCCAATTACTTTGCGTTTGACGAGAGGAAAACACAGGAATCAAAGACCCTCTTATCGAAGACGTACCTCTTCTGGAGGTGGAAGAGATCGAGGCACAGGACCTCCCTCTTACGCGTCTTCCTTCAGGTGATTCATCCGTTCTTCCGTTTACCCGTTCTTCCGTTCGCTAAACCCTAAATCCAGCGACCGGACGAGAAAAACCGCCTCAATCTCCGAAACGGCCTGACCGATAGAGAGTACCGCGTGAGATGCTTCCGTCTCAGACAAGATCTAGATCGTCTGAGGACACTGCTCGACCTCTGCAAGAAGAGAGAGTCCATCAAGAAGGAGAGAATCAAATGGATCGAGACGGAGGTGCTCCTGAGAGAGAGGAGGAGGATGTTAGAAGAGGGAAAGGGGAAGAAATCTCCCGGAAAACTCGTGAAGAATCCACCGACGAAGGGGAGGAAGAGGGAGAAGAAGGGAGAGAAGAAGAATGTGAGCGTGGATCGATCGGCAGGAAGAGCACGAGAGAAGGGGAGGGGGGGACAATCGAGCGAAGAGGTGACGTGACATCGTGTGATGAGATGCAGTCTGATGAGATGCAGGAGAAGGAAGAAGAGAAGGAAGAAGAAGAGAAGGAAGAAGAAGAGCAGGAAGAAGAGAAGGAAGAGATAGAAGAGAAGGAAGAAGAGGGAGAAGAAGAGAAGGAGATCGAAGAGAGGGAAGAGATAGAAGAGGAGATCACAGATGATGACGTGGAGGTAGAGAAGGAAGAATCCACAGAGTCAGCGGACAGTGAGGAGGAAGAGAGTGAAGAAGAGAAGGAAGAAGAAGAGAAGGAAGAAGAAGAGAAGGAAGAAGAAGAGGAGGAAGAGATACTGAAGGAGGAATCGAGTGGAGAGGAAGAGATAGAAGAACAAGAGGAAGAACAAGAGGAAGAAGAGATCATCGACGATGACTCACCACGGAAGAATGCCGGAAAGACACCCGTGAAGAAGAACCGAAGTCCATCGCCACAATCATCAGCACCGTCCTCCCCTCCACCTCCATCACCGACGAGTCAACCTCTAAAGAGGACGAAGAACAAGAAGAGAAAGAGGAAGTCCTTCACGGGACGTGTCGCTGTTCCTGTCAAGCTGGTAAGGAGGACGTCGCCGAAGAGGAGGAAGAGGGCTTGAATTTGTATAAAGTGAACTGTGTAAGATGGAGATCGTGATGTGAGATGATGGTGGAGATCGTGATGTGAGATGATGGTGGAGATCGTGATGTGAGATGATGGTGGAGATTGTGTGGACGTGATGAATGGATCGTGAAGAGACTTGTTTAGAAAGAATGCCAATCCTCTTTTTCGTTCATCGTTGAACACCATAAATGTTCGATAAATCAACAATAAATTTCAACCGTTGATGATTGTAGATCGTGATATCATGGGGAAGATATCTTCCGCAAACTGAAGAACGATGAGAAGACAGACACAGATCAGGAGGAGGTGAGAGACGCTCACTTTATTCATTTATACGACACACGCCATGATTATAAATCTATGCACCACTCATACGAGTTCTCTGATGAAAAAAATACACCAAATCATTCAGATGAGCAACATATAGACGATCTCTTATACAGAGAAGTAATCTCTTATTGATCGCGATGTAGGTCTCCGGATACTCTGAAGAGGGTTGTTAATAGAACATCTTGAAGAAATGCGTGTCGATCTTTTCTTCTGATCTCCATCTCACTTTTTGATGATGTAACATCCCTAAACCCATCTTCAAGTAATCTACCACACATGTTTCCTCCCACAGAGTGAGATCAGAGGGCAAATCGACCAACATATCTTACGTTCATCGTCCAGATCGAGATGAAACGTAGAATGAGATGCCATCATCACAAAGAAGAAAGAATCGATTACAAAAGAGGTTCAATCCTGCTCTATTTTCTGTTGTTAGCAGTGAGGTTGTTGAGGGTGGCAGCCAGACGAACACCAGCAGAGATGAGACGCCACTGGATGGTGGGCAAGTTGGCCTTGAAGTAGCCCTCGTCTAATTCGCTTCCCTGGAAGTTGTAGACGTCGGTGGTGGTGATGGTCCATGATTCGTTGGCCCAATCGACGGGGTCAGTGGAGGCCTCGATCTTGGCGATCTTGTCGGCGTTGTCCTGGATGAGCTTCTCGAGGTACTCGCTGGCATCAGAGAAGTCCTTCAACCACTTCTGGATGATGTATGTGTCCCAGACAGAGTGGAGGTTGGTGTGCTTGCCGAGGAAGTCAACCTTGACCTTGTTACCTCCGGCATCATCTCCGTAAGAGACCTGCAGTTGTGTGAGAAGTTTCTTCATTGTGAGAGATCACAACGCACGTGGAGGGGCTGGTGGATGTCTCCAATGTAGTGAGTGAGGAACTCGAGGGGGCAGGGCTCCTCGCCTCTTCCAAATTCACAGACACCAGAATCGTGCTGGAGCTCCTTGCTGATTCTGTCTGTGGGGTGTCAAGACGAGAACATTTTAAGATGGATGGGACTTACTGGTGTAGTTACCGATGGCGTTGACTACACAGCACTTGCCACAGTAGCTGGGATCGTATGCAGTTGCATCACGGGGGAGGTTGACATAGTGGCAGACGGAGGACCATCTTCCCTAAAAAGACGGTCAGTACCTTGTAAAGAACCTCCTGCCACTCACAGCAGAGTTGTGATCGTAATCGTCAGCCAGAGGGGCAATATCGGGCAGAGTATCATACTGAGTTCCCTTCAGTAGCTCTGAAATGTAGTCCTTGCTGGCTTGGGACAGACGATCAGCAGCTGTGACAGTTCGATCAGAATCCATCCTCTAAACTACCTCATCTCACCGATCTGAGCGACAACCTTGTGTCCCTCCTGACCCCATGCGGAGCACTGAGCTACGAGGAGAACGGCAAGAATAAGTGTGGCTTTCATGCTACCTGCTGTTGTGTTGCTGTGAAAAGACTGAGATAATCGTCGACGATTATCCCACCTTCCCGTTTTTTCCGACCTTGTCCTCTTTTTTTTTGGGTTCACCGCAAGATATGCGAACAAACTGCGAACTCCTTAGGCAAACGCTGACAGTCTTCAAATTGTCTTAAGCAATCTTCTATCACTGCACAAGATATCATATCACGAGGGAAGTCTCATTCACTTCTCGTCGATGTGAGGAGGAGATGAGTGGGTGGTGGTCCAGGTCATTCAAATAGGAAGGATATGGAGAACAGAAGCTGATGGTGTGGCATTCACCTTTCCGAATAGAAAGCCGGTGGGCTCAGTTCGTCTAACATCATGCCGACTTGGCCCATCAACACACTGAAGCCAAAAGAGCCCGATGAAATTATCCGCTTCAGCCGCGTGTGCACCACATCACCCCCACACATCGCGAGGATTCTGAGATGAGAGCGCTCTCCCTCAGATGGTTAAACCTCTTCAGTTCTCACCCTCTTAAGCGATCCATCGTGCCGGATGCCTCAAAGAGGCCATCGGTGTGTCTCGATGTGTGCGTGGCTGACGGTCGAATGTGTTGTATGAAGGCTGTTGAGAGACAGACGCTCGCGTGGTGGTGGCTTGGATCGGTCGCAGCTTGAATCGTATTCCTTCAGCGGATCTCAGATTCCTGAGCACCCCGTCACCCCGTGTCAAGATGAACGTTCGTATGAATAACCGTTGGTCCACCATCCATCATGCAGGCTGGAAGAATGCATCCTCTATATCCTGCAGGACCCGTTGCTGCGTCCAGCCCTCTAGTTTTCTTTAGTTGACCAGCTGACAGGTCAATCAGCAGTTTTCATTCAATTTTCTTCCCGTTAGAAATTAGCAAACCAAACCAAACCACACGGGGACAGCACATCATGAACCGAGAGGGTAATCATGTCCATTCGATCCATCGTGTGACGAGATGCAGGCTTCTTTCATAGTAATTTCGGTCGAGCGAGTGTCTTGATGGAGGAGGCAGACCTTCCAGAATCACCCGCGCCAGAGTATTGGGTGGGTCTTGAGAAGAGAGTCTCTCGCGAGATGTTCAAAGACGTTCATTCCGATGATACGTCTTAAATCATCCATAACGGCCGATTGATCATCGCAGAGCGACGACGACGAAGGAGCAGGAATCGAGTCCACCGTTCTCGCCTCTAAATTGGCTCAAGAACTGCAGGCGGGTATCACTCTCGATTCGCCATACGTCCATGAATCTGTGGATTCACCTCTGTGTACTCAGTCAGTCGACGATTACATGGATTCAATTGACGAATATCGAGTGAGCTCATTAGTCTTTGTCTTAACACCGACCGATTACGAGGTCTCTGAACAAGACTGGGCCCATCGTCTATCGTCAACGAACCTGGCTAACTTACCTGCTGGAAATCGTAATTCGAGAACCATCGGCCATTCTGCATCGAGGTGATTTTCGATCTCTTAATCATCACCTTTCAACATCCATCGATCCACGAGAACACGGAGAGATAGAAAGAGATACAAACACCTTCAGGGGTGGAAGTCCGAAGATCGAATCGAGTCCATCATTAGTCATCTCGTCTCACAAACCACCCGAAAGGCCCAGAGCTGTCAGTCAGAGTAGTGGAATGAACAAGAGATTAGTCGTATCTGAGCCTACCTCCCCGTGAGAGTTCATCTTCACCTCACATCCATCTGATCACATCCATCTCATTTCTCCATACCCTGTCTCTTTTCATCTTCTCTTCTCATATTCATCTCTACATCCACATCTCTTCTGCCACATCAAATCATCCAAACGAGATGGTGATGATCATGATCGACGATGTAATGACCGCATCACAGAGAACAACAACCCAACAACGCCAACATCCAGCGCACTCTCACATCACCGAGGGGAAGGACTATATTTGGCGACAGCGATTTCGATTCCATATCTGGTAGAGGTGCCTTGAGAAGAGGTACCACCGTGAAGAACATTTCAAGTAATCCAGAATTCAAGATGCCAGACGTGAAGGCAGACGGAACGACGGAGGTGATTCGAAATTTGAATCTCCCGCCGGCGGGAATGACGTGGGCAGGTGTTCGACATCAGCGAGGCGAGGGCGCAGCTGAAGAAATCGAGGTCTCTGTTCTGGAAAGACAAGAAGGCGTTACATCAAGAGAAGTTGTTATCTCTGAGAGGTGAGGTTCATTTGAATCGAGTGAGAGACGGAGACGTACAAATGAGACACGATTCAAAAGAATTTTTTTCGAAAAGAAAATTTGAAGAGAGAAGAAAAAAATGGAGACTTTTCAAAGAAGATATTATAGAGAAAATGAAGAGAGAATCATACGAAAGAAAGAGGAAAATAATTTGACTGAAAACGAACCAGCTGTAAATATGCCCGTGGATGACAGCATAAACGAACAGAAGATCGACGACTGCATCATCAAACTATTAGACCCCGTCGACGGTATCAAACTCACGAAACACAAGGGTGTAGACTGTTTCAACGGTGGATACAAATCGATTCTCTTCATCTCACACCTCCAGGTACAAAGCTTGTCCTGTGGCTCAGACGAACACTCTTCTTAGACATGAACGCCGCCGTTCAATTCGGGCAGACGGGTCTCATGAACAGAGGCGTCTTCCACTCCCTCTCGTCGAAGCATCAATCCTTCCACAACAAGCCCGACCTCTATTACGTATTCAAGGTGGGCTCGTTGTAGATCGACGTGTGATGACGTCATCAGTTCCACGAACCGAAGAATTTGGTTCTGAATAATATGAAATTTCACCTGTCAGAGGTGACTGACCCAGTCGGCCTGTCCGTATCCTTAGTCGAAAAGGTGAGGAAATTTCGGAGAATTTTCCAGGAAAACTCACGGAAAAAGGTGGTGAAGATATTGGGTGACCCCAGGCATACGACCATAGATGGAAAATTTGATTTCACATCCGCCAGCAGAGGAAAAGAATACATCCGTTTGGCCCTGCTCAGTACACAACTGCAAGCAGTGAGACGTCGTGGAAAACTCGCAGAAAACTCACGTGCACAGTTGAGTGTCATGGAGTTGACGCCGGAAGAGAGGACGGCAGTGTACATGAATATCTACAACACGTTTTACGTTCAAAGTAGGCTATCCAACCCAGAATTGAAGGTGAGAGACCAACCATCGTGTCTGTCCCATCTTATCTCCTGTCCCTCTGTCCATCATCCACATCATCACGAATTCGATCGATCCACCTTCTCATCGTCTCGTTGTAGAACGAAGAGAGACCCAGCGGGAAGAGATATTTCATCGGAATGACCGAATGGACCATGGAGCATCTCACCGAAGCCATCCGAGGTCACCGTGGGGCAAAGGGTCCCATTGGAATCAATCTACCCATCATATCATGCCTCCTGTTCGATGGTTCAGATGATTCAGCTCCCATCGTCCCCTACAGGCCGGAAGATCTGACGGAGGATAGATGGACGACGACACTGGGGGGATATCTGAAGAAGAGCGTCGTCGTGAAGAGCCCGAGACAGGTGATGATGGATCGTGATGTCATCGGCGACACCTTCTGATGACGAGGACAGGTCGTTTTACCTCGCGTGTTCGAAGCTATCCTTCAAGACTACGGATCGATGCAGAATCTACTCAACGAGATCCAACGAGTGAGATGATGATGAAGATCGTCACCGACTGATGTTCGCAGTTTATGAGCCCATCTGAATGCACGTGGACGGAAGGAGCGGATGTCACATTCAATGGGAGGACACACAAGAACATAAAATACGTTTGAACGCGGAGTGTCATGTGCTGCATTGTGGTGTCAAGAGCTCTCATCGTTGGATGAGAAGAGAATGGCTGTTCAGAATCCAATGATGATCGTGATCTTCGCAGACTCGACTGTAAGGATCGGAGAAGAACTCTAACATATAAATCGGTCTTCGTTGGTTCGCATTTCAAACTGTATGATGTGTTGCGGATGCTTTCTGTGAAGTCTGATGTGTGATGTCCACAAGCCAATTCATCCGAGTAATAACCCTCTTGACTGTGACGATCTCACATAGAGCAGCCATCGCACATCGTGATCTCTCAGACGCTCACCCGATGATAGGGCGGAACGCCCAGTCACGTGACTTCAGATTCCCTCATGCATGTATTTTAGACCATTGAATTTGCGGTTGTAACCGCAGATGTCACGTTAAACTGACGAGAAGGGAGGGATTTACGCAGTTTGAGGCACCGGCAAATCATTTTCTGCTCGGCACACAAAGCAGCAACCTCAAAGCTATACAGCCACAACAACGATGGAACATCTTATCGAGGATCTCGTTTGAGATACAAATCACGACGGTTGAACACACCACTTGACAAGAACTCCTTCAACACCTATCAAGAGCGTATGGGCTTACAACCTCTTTGGCATCTCATTGGAATCCCTTCGGAAGCCGATCCCTTCACCTGCCCCACCGACTGAGACAAGATCTCCAATGGACTGATCATACGGGCTCAACACCTTCAAGAGGACCCTCATTTGCACGAGAGAAGACAAGAACGTGTCCCCAGCCACCTCCAACGACCATCTCAAATGACAGTGATCACAAGTAGCTTCTGCTCTCCTCTCGAGGATGATCACACACTGTCGTCCCTGAGTTGGCGATGTGAGGTGACGGTGCTGCTATCATTAGTCAGACCGACAACCGATGGAAGATGTACGGCCAGTAGTGCCTTCGGGCAGAAAACTGTACGTCTTTGCATCGACCGCACAGATGATTCACGAACGTGATTGATTCTGGCCGGAGTGGAGCAACCCTTTCGAGGGTCTCTACGAAGAAGGCAGGCGAGTGTCTGACGAGGCTGTGGTGTACGGAGTATGGCCGTACCCAGCCCAGGTAGAACATCGGCGTTGCTTCTTCACTCGTGTGCAATGAGACGATCACACAATGTGCACGAAGGCTCAACTTTGAATAAATCAAACTGTATTCAATCTGTTTCTTTTCTCTGTGCTCTTTCCATCTGATTTGACAATGAGAAGATCGTTGGTGCTTCTGGACGACCTTTGTTACTGTTGCTCGGATTATTCTTGATGTTCCTTTAATCCCACTTCTCAGGAGAGATCTGTAAGGAGAAGAGAGTGAGGCAGACAACTCTCGTGGACACGAATCAACTTCGTTGGAGGAGTTACATTCATTCAGAGACAGTTCATCAGGGTCATCTCGAGTTCGATCTTTCATGGCCGATCTATCATCCAAGGAGAGTGGTGACAAGAAAGACAAATCAGAGGAACTGCGTGTAAGTATCCATAGATGCATTCTTTCGGTCTTTGTCTCTGATCTTTTCATCAGGCATTCAGACCTCTCATCTGGAAGAGTGGACAGCTCACCGTCAACACACGTCCAACACGACGAGAAGATCTGATCTTCTCTCTCCCAAACGTCCTCGTCCATACGTTCTGAAGAGGGGAACTTCCATCGTGACAGCCGATCCAGTCCTCACCACAGACGATCCCAAGACAGACACGCTAGAGAAGATCGAGAATTCCAGACGATGTGTCGAACGTTACACTGAGATCCTGGCCGGTTACGTCGTGTCTGCCAGGTATCGACGAGACCATTCTCGATCTTCGCACGAAGCTGTTGAGAGCTCACGGACCCTCTCGTAAGACGTGGGAGGAAGAGCTGGTAGAAGAGGAAGAAATGGAGAAGATCATGTGGCACGACGAGCTACTGGTGAAGAAGGAGATAATGACAACCGCCGGGAAGAGGGAATCGTTAGACGTCGAGCGATCTGAAGTGACAAGAGTCGATGTCATCGAGCCAGTCGCTGCCACGACCGTCATCGCAGAGCCTCTTAACGTGAAGCACGTCGAGAAGGTGAGCCCGATAGACGTCCCACGATGGTGACTCAATTTCTTTCAGGATGTCGTCGTTCACGAACACATCCACCCTGTAGAGAAAGAAGAGATTCAACCCATCATCCACAGAGAACGTGAGCAGATGGAAGTCCGACAGATCACCGAGAGGTTGCACGAGACAGAGATCCAGCCCACGCTGATCGAGAAGAGAGAGCTCGCACCGGAAGTCAGAGAAGTGATGGTGGAGAGATCAGCGCCCATCTCGGAGAACATTATCCTTCCATCGGTCAGCGTAGACACCACACTTCGATCTGTCGAGACACATGCACCCATCGTGAACGAAGTGTGAGTCCTTCCATGCATTTCTATAGAAGAGACTGAGACGTCCATCAGCATCAAGAAGACAGTCATCGAAGAGGTGCAACCCGTTTTAGAGAAAGATGTCATCGTCCCCACCATCATCCAAGAGACAAAACCCATCTACGAGAAGATCGTCGAGGCATCTGTTCTCATCCGTGAAGAACTGCCCGTGAGAGAGGTCACCAGAGAGAAGGTCATCATCGAGAGCGGGGTCCTCAAGGGAAAGGCTTCTCCTCTCATCCTCTAAATTTTGAGATCACACAACTATTTATGAAATGATAAAAGAATCGTATTGATTTATGGATTCCATGTTGTTCATGCTTTGTCCATCACATGTGCATCAAGCCACAGAGTGTCGTCATACATCTAAATCCTCATCTCTATAGAGGCTGCTCCCCCACACAGAGTGTCGGCCATTGGCAATTCTTCTTCAAAATTCAAATTCTAAGAACGTCTTAATCTTTCACCGAACGGAAATTGTCTTCACCGAAAAACTTCCAGCTGGACACACCAACACCATAAACCCGTCAACATCATCACGCACAAACACGAGCGGGATGGAACTCATCGATCACAACGAGTGCGCCGTAGCCGATCGTGACCTGCCGTATCTCAATGGTCTACCCGCATCGAAGGTTTCCGATTACTTGCTGGGAAGAGATCGATCCTGGCTGACCGATTCAGAAGGTGCACGAGACGATACAACTCATAGTGTTCTAATCGACGTCGATAGGTGATTATGACGAGCTGGATGACGAGGACCTCTTGGAATATCTGGGACTGCCTCACGATGGTCGAACTCCAGTTCTATTGACGGATCTTCTTCCTCAACAGAACTCTTCTCTCATCAGCAGCTCTGCATTCCTGAAGAATAGTGGTCACATTTCATCCGTTGAAGCATCGGATCTCTCGCTGGACAGGTGAAAGACAACTTCATCACAACATCCGACTGAGATTGAAAGATCTCTCGATGTTTTAAGACAGAGCTTGGGTATGGTTGATGATGACGATGTGTTGATCGTAAAGCCAACTGAGGAGAAGGAGAAACAGACAAGATGTTTCATCTGTTTGGAAGACTTGGTCGATTGTGAAGATCCAACCACTGTGGAGGTAAACCATTAATGCACTTCCATCGTGTGATTCTGACTTTTCCAGGGATGCAACCACGTCTTCTGTCGAACCTGTCTCGCGAATTACATCGACTTCAAATCGAAAGACGCTCAACGTCTTTACCATCGAATCACATTGATCACCCGCGAATCACCCCAAGTGAGATGGATACTTGTCTGATTCGATCTGATCATCGAAGGTCGTGAGAGTCGAAGACATCAACGCTTACGGAATCTCTTGCCCTGCATCTGACTGCACTCATGTGATGCTCATCAATGAACTGGTGCCCGTTGCAGAGATGTCCTCCATCCAGAGATTCTTAAACGTCTCTAGAAACCACACAGAAGACTTGGAACGTATCAAAAACTTGACACCTATCAACGAAGAGAAACCTCGTGCGTATCATTACAATCGTATCACATGATTCGTCCATCATCTCACGTTCGATCAGGTTGCTTCTGTGGTTCGCAGGATATCTACACCATTCGATACGGTCGACTCCGTTGTGCTCGATGTCACGCCGTTCTATGTCCACAATGCATGGAGAGACATCCCCGATGGAGAGAATGTGGATGGGTGAGACCAACCAAGGGGACCAAGTTCGAGGCGTTCAATTATAGTCAAAGAGTCATCCGGTGTCCCCGTTGTCAGATGGCGGTAGAGAAGAACGAAGGATGCAATCACATGACGTGTCGATGTGGAGCCCACTTCTGCTGGAACTGTGGGGAAGAGCAAGAGCTAAGCACTGTCTACCAGCATACGGGACGATGTACAACAAGCCGAGCGGAGGTCATCAAATTGAATGTATTCAAGGGTAAAAAGAGATACTGACGATCGTCTGGTCTCTTTTTTGATGTCCATCATGAAAGACGAACAATTCTCCTCATTGCTTGTGCTATAATAGAGAAGACAGTCACACTTCTTGTCGATCTTTCATGATTACACATCGCATCGATCGACCACTCATCCATATGTATCACATCTCGTGGAAGAATGTTGCGGAGAGTCTTTCCGGACTTTTGTAAGAGCACAAGGGACGTGGTCTTGATTTGTCATTTTCATCTGATGACATGGGTGGAATCCCATGTTATATAGAAGCTGCGGAGGATGTTGATTCACTGACGTATGGAAAGGTTTGAGTATTCTTGCTACATCGGAGTTTACATCCCGTGTGTCTTCACTGCGATGGATTGAGGAGACGTGCGTCGATCGACTTTCGAGAAGAGAACGTCCATCATCGGGTGACTCGATCGAGAATTGCATACATACATCGATATGATGACACATCCAGACGATTCATGTTTTCTCCTGATGGAATAGAGGGAGGGTTGTGCATCTCCCTCTATTCCAGGTTTCTGACATCTACAACGTAAAAATAATCCCGAAAAATCGAAACATGTGGATTATCGTACGAAACGCTTGCAGTATAACCTCTGAAAAGATAATTGCGTGAAAGATGACGTTCGATAACATGATATAGCGGTGTCACATCTTCCAAAAACCAATCGTCAGCACGCAAAAAAGTCGACAGCAGTGAGATTTGAACTCACGCATCCGAAGATAGTAGATTGCTATTTTTAGATTCGAGTCTACCGCCTTAACCACTCGGCCATGCTGTCTTGATGTGTGAGTGCTCAGGATCATTTTTTTGTAGCGTCATAATATGCATAACACTCAACCAGACTGAGCAGAACAACGCAAGTCAGTGGAGTGGACTGAACATCTCAGGCAGATCCAGAGGACATTCTCTCAACGCTCTCCTTAAGGACTCCATTGACACCTCAATGGACACTCCTCTCACTGAAACAAAGACAACACTTATAAGAAGGTGTCGTCAACCTTTGAGGAAGATCCTCTCTATCTTACTGCCAAGAACATTATAGCCATGTCTGCCGTCAGGAACAGTTTGCTATACCATCTCTTCCCTACGTCTCAACATCATCAAAATTTCAATTTATTCTTGCAAGGTTGATCGTTGTCACCTCGCTGAAGACAATGATGAGAAACAGCAAACAACATAGTCAATGGGAGGAGGTATCCATTGACTGACAGCTTTGACACAAGATGATCATCGTGTGATGCACAGTGACAGTCCTTCTCTTTATTTGCCCTCTTCGTGTGGTGATCACCTGCGACCGAACATCTGTTGGAATAGCATCTCAACCTATCTCTGTCAGTTTCACCTCCACACGTTACTCTTCTCACTCTCTCATCATCATCATCTCCTTCTTCGTCATCATCATCATCACCGTACATGTCACCATCTTCATCATCATCATCGTCGTGTCCGTGATAGTGTCCTTCGTATTCGTCATCTTCCTCATCATCTTCCCAATCATCCATCTCGTCTGAAAATACCCTGTCCAACATCAACATCCGTCGATCACATCACATCAATCATCAATCACATCACATCACATCACATCACATCAATCACATCACATCACATCAATCACATCACATCACATCACATCAATCATCAATCACATCACATCATGATCTTCACCTGATTCTGGAGACGGTGTTCGATGCAGGTAGTTCACCCCATTCAACCGTGCGGATGAACCTCTGATCGTAGGTCACATCGATGATGTCCTCCTCTGAATCGTAATCCATCGCAGCCAGTGGACCACTACCATTGAACTTTGATTCCGAGCCAAAGTAACAAGAGATCGTGGGTCTCACCGCTGGCTTCTTATTTCTGGGTAGATCCTTCTGTTCCTATCTACAATGAGCCAACGGAAGAACGGAAGAACGGAAGATCGGATAATCGGAAATACGGAAGAACGGATGAATGTACCTTGAGGACGCCACAGTTGTTGCAGAAGAGTTCAGTGGATGGTACTGGATGATTGCAGTGTGTGCAGATGTGATCGGATGGCTTAGGCTTGGCGCTGCACATCTCTTCTCCGTCGATGTGATGCTGATCTTCTATGAACTGTGATTGTGTCACGACCCGATGATGATGATGAGGATTGTGTCATCATGATGAGCAAGATCGGCAGATGATGCTGCTGATGAATACAATATCGTCATCAGCTGATGATACGTGATGAGATCGTGATCACCTCCACTTGATCGAACGAGAACTTGAAATTTCCCACGCTCGTCCCCAATTTCTGGATGACCTCCCCGTAACTCTTCATCCCCTCCATCTGCGGCTACCCCGGCGTCACGAATATTTGCGACGCCTCCCTCACCTTCCCCGTGACATCCGGAGGAAAACTCAGCACCGCCTTCACTTGTTGGGTTGTCTCTATCAATAGTCTCTTGAAGCAAGTGTCGTCTCTTAAGCTTTCGATCAAGTGTGGTCTCAGTTCTTCATAATCGATGTCTTCAGTCGGTGTGAAATTTGCGTCACATAAGAGGTAGCTGGGGGAGGAGGGTGAGTGGCGAGTTGTAGTGCGGGGTCACACCTGTGGAGGACGGGGATGGTGTCGCAGTGGACTCGAGTCTGGAAGGACCGTACGGTTTTGGCGGGAAAAGTGGGGCCGGTGGCAGAGTGTAGATCGGGGATTCCTCTCAGGTACATCGATTTGAATGCTTCCCCTGTCTCTCTTTCAGTCTCCAATTTGCATTTCTCCTTTTCGTTTGTTCTTCATTTCAAATAAATTTCTCTTGTTCTTCTCTTCTATATCGAATCGATTTATATCTTCTCCCATCTATTTCTTCTCTATCTCTTCTCTATCTCTTCTCTATCTCTTCTCTATCTCTCATCTTCACAATCTATATCACTCACCTTCAGCTTGCATCATGGCTGTGATCATCCTCTCGATCTCGATCGTCTCTGCCATGATGAAATATCTTCCTTGTGTAGATATCTGCTCCCCAGGTGTGAAATCTCTTCGTAATCTCCAGCTGCAGCGCTCTTCGGCAGTTACGCATACACGGCGTGTGTAGATGGGAGGGGAGACGTTCGTATCGAAGACCAAGAGACTCATATCATCTTTCAATCTGTCGATTGTGAATCGATCGTCTTTACTCTCGATGTGTTCGGTTCATCATGTGATGATCATGCAGCATGTTGGTGATCATGCTTCATGTGATGATGTGATGTAGACATCATCATCATCAGGTCGGACGTTCACGTTGTGATGGATGGACTCACTCGTAATAGATCATTCCCTTGATGTCCTTCACTTTCACGTCCCATCTCATGAACCTTCCCGCCTTGAACTTTTGTACCAACTGGTCCAGAATCTACATCGCGTCAGATCTCTCCTTCTCTTTTTTCATATTTTCTCCAACTATTTTCTCCTATCTCTTTCGATTCTATATTCTCCGTAATTTCCTCACCTTCTCTACTTCTTCTTCTCCCTTCGCTCCACGGTTGGCCGTCTGTGCGTTCAACTGCTCTGCCTTCTCCACGCAAAAGTAAAAGTGAAAGAGAGAAGTGGCAGGATCGTATTTCAACCTCGTCTGGCCCTCGTAATCGTGATCAGGCGACCACTGACCCACTCGAATTCTTCCCAACGGAATTCCGGGCTGATATTTCGATGAGATCTACGGTGGTGTGTCACTCACCTGAACCCAATCGTCATGAATGATCTTGTCTCGATCGCGGCGGTAGTGTAGATCCTCGTCCCACGTTACGATCTCCTGAATGGTTCGTCAGATGCAGTGAGACAGCGTGTGGGGACGATGGACATCGATTGGATGGGAGAGGAAAAATTTTCTCTTCGTTCGGTTGATCATACGATCGATGCCGCTTTCGTGTGGATGTGAAGAATAAAAGTGAATAAAATGTTCTCGTGAATTCACCTGATCCATGTCATCGTTCCAGAACGGAGCCATCTGGATGACTCTGCATTCGCAGGAGTAAGACATGCGATCCTTCCACTCGACCTCTCACCTGGCTTTCTTCGTCTCCAGTAAGCTCTTGCATCGATCGTGCATTTCCTTTGGAAACGTCACGTTCGGTAGACGATTGAGGGTGGGGCACTGAGACACTGCTCTATCTAACATGGCTTTCGAAGGCTGAGACGGGTGCAGCCACTTCTGTTCGATGGCGTTCTGAAGAGGTGAGATCTCGTGTGGATTCATGCGATGGACGAGATGGATGCATCTCTTGCGTTCATTGTGATGGAGGGATGGATCACCTTGATGTCTTTGATCACGTGGGACAGAGCGGGTTCTTTGTGGGCTGCTGCCACCTGAAGAGTCAGATGAGAGAGATGTGGATATGAGATCGATCACTTGATAAGATGGAGCGGCCATGATGGCTTGGAAGGTATCGACGAAGAGGGCACTGTTGAGATTGCTCAAGATGGGCTCCCAAGTTTCGGGAGAATGCATGCTCTCCTGAATGAACATCAGGAGAGGACGATCGGGCGATATGTGACACACGTGAAAGAGATGGTGGATGGCATGATATTGAAAGTCTTCATCGTCCTCGTCATCATCATCGAATCCTCCGCCCATCATCGCTGCAAAGAGATCTTCCATTCCACCTGTCGATTTATCACTGACAAACTCGTATCATTCCATCGAAGCGAAAGAAACTCACGTGGCATGCCTTTGGGAACGTTTCCACGTGCGTGAGAGTGTCCGTGAGAATGGGAGTGATCATGGCTGTGCCCGTGACCCCCACAGGGACCATGTCCATGACTGTGCGAATGATCGTGTGAGTGATCGTGACTGTGATTACTGCTCGTACTGGGCTTCTCTTTGGGAGCTTGTTTGGGTGCTTGCTCCTGCACCTCAGGTTCTGATTTTGGGGGATCATTCTTGTGCTTAGGCTTGGCCTTCTTCTTGTTTCCACCTTTCTTCTGTCCCCCTTTTGCCATTGTTGCTGATGACGATGATCGATCCGATAGCCCGATAAAAATCTCACCATCTACAACAGCCAATTCGCAATGACGGTGCTGGGACAAAGAGCCTGTACATAAGTGGAACTATGGATGGATAAAGAGGAGAAGGATAGCAGTCCTTCCTCTACCTAACGAGTGATTTGATAGCTGGGTTGGATTTAAATGGACTAGATACTCTCGTTGATAAATAGAATCATATAATGTACCCTTACGTCCGCGTATTAGCTCGAGTTTTCAAAATGAGCCCTCCTGCCTCTTCCGCACCAAACGCTACTGATACTTGTTTCATCCAAATGTCAGCAGACGAGGCTCGTTTGTGCAATAGCGAGCCATCGGCAGATAATTTTTCGTTGCTACCAGCGAAGAGAACAGAGCGAATAATCTTGAGCACCGAGAAAGAAGGCGCGCAGCCAGTGTCACTCGTACTACACTGCCGAAATTGATGGTTGCAATGTAACTTAGTGCCCAGCTCAACGTTGCAGAAGGGATAAACTTTTGCCATTACGAGTAGATGGATGTGGTATCAGCCTTTATTTAATCAGAGCTGATGAGTGTATTATATTCGTCGAAGTGCTGAAATCTTCTTTGTTATTTATAACTAAAAAGATTCTAAGACTCCTTACTCAGAGTACGCTCAACAAGGTACATTGGCTCGCGCGGTCGTCCACAACAATATCCGTCCCATCTTCCCTCAGTCGAGGGCCTTCCTGCTCGCTTCGTCCGACTGGTACAGAGGTGCTGGGATCAAGATCCAGAGCAGAGACCTTCGTTCGATAATATCCTCTCCGAGCTACAGGCCACAGAGAAGGAAATGAAAGGCTCGTCTGCGGCGGGCGGCAGCAGCGGCTCTCAGGGTAGAGAGAGGGCAGAAGTGTCACTGGTCACACTGGAGAAGTTGTCCGATCTCAACATCGACCTGGGTATTTCAGCCCGGCAGCAGACGGTACTGATTCTTTGGCAGGCTGCATCGAACGAGGGTGGCAATCAAGAAGATCCGCAGGATGCACTGTCGATCTCGATGGCCAATGCGATCGAAGAGATCAAGGTAGAGGCAGAGCTGCTGTCCACGCTGCATCACGAGAACATCATCCGGTTGATGGGGGTCGTCACGACGGAAGAGGATGGACTGTACCTCGCTTTTCCCCTATGTAGGAACGGCAGTCTGCACAAAGTGCTGCACGAGAAGAGACACGATTACCAGACGCTATACGATATCGTCACATGGATGAGGTCTATCGCAAAGGGACTGGCTTATCTTCACGGTTACAACGTTCTCGGGTATCAGGGCATCATCCACAGAGACGTCAAGAGCGCCAACATCCTGATGGACACACTGAAGAAGGCAAAATCAGCGACTTTGGTCTATCCAGGGTGGGTGTCGAACGATTTAGAAGGAGGGACACCTGAATCATCTTTTAGGTCAAGGAGACATCCACAGATACCACCATGAGAACCATGGGAACACCACGCTTCATGGCACCCGAAGGTGAGGCTACTTTCCTTTCACGCCCGTTCTCATCTGGTTCAGTGATCACGGGATTGGAATACAACGAGAAAATGGTCGTCTTGTCCTGTACGAGGTACTCACGAATGAGTATCCGTTTCCCAAACAGTGGTCCGAGTTCCACATCGCATTTCAAGTGGCAACCAACAACTTCAGGCCACCCATTCCACAATCAGAGATGACGTGTTGGTGTGCTCAACGGGATAGTTCCAATACAAAAAGGACACAGAAGAAACATGCCCCACGGATCGGCCGATTCGATTTCTTTCTTCATATGAACAAGAGATTTATCCGGTGAACACTTTTCTGATCGACCGAAAAGAGAAAGCCTTCCTCCTCGTCTTCGTGTTGGACCTCTCCAGGAAGATCTCATGCAGTCTCTCATCATCGCTCATCACCTTGACGCTGTCTAAGAATCCCATCAGAATCGGCTGTCCTTGTGTCAGCATCATCATCATCCATGATCGTGATCGTGATTGATGATCATCATGAGAGTCTCTCACCGGAACAATGAGATCGTAGACAGATCCCTGACATGTCTTGATGATGCTGAGTTTGTGATAGATCTGTGTCATCAGATCGACGTTCATGTGTCCGTCAGAAGTGTAGATCTTGTTCTCCATCATGAAGGTGATGTCCCTGTTCCATCATCAATTCATGATCATCATCGTGTCGTGTCTTCGATCATGCATTGTGTGATCCGATCGCGGGCGATCGCGGATGAGATGGAGATCGAGTTGATCGCGATGACGATCACGCACCTCATGATGATGCCCAGGTATGGAACGGCAGGTGCATCTATACCCTTGGCAACCTTCTCGTTGTAGCCTCTGAAGTTTTTGAGGGGTGACATCACTGCCTCTAATTCTTTGTACTCCTTCATTGCATTCTCCGGTAGTTGATGCCACAGCTGTCGTACACATCAACATCGAGGTCGAGAGAGGTAGAAGCATTGATTGGGACACAGTGAATAAATAAATTTGAAAGGATGACATCACGAGTAGATCGATAGAATAAAAGTAAATAAATGATATACGGTAGATGTGTATCTCTCACCTCTTTCATGTTTTGTACCGAATAGTGTGAGAGACCACACAGTATGGCCAGACATCCGTCGAAATTCTGCAACGCTTCGCAGTGCTTGGCGATGGCGATCATCTTGCAGATGACATTGATCTGTGCCTCCCTTTCACTCTGAGAGAGTATCTCCGTGATAACCCATCGACTCGTCTACACGTTACATTCAGTCTATGCTCATCATCATCATCGTCATCGTCATCATGATCATCATCATAACGATGATGATGATGGACGTGAACACAAACATCATGACAAAGTCTTCTCACCTTATTGAAAGTTGCGATCAACTCCACGATCTCCTTACTCGACTCTTTCTTCCCGAGAGTCCAGCCGACGTGCTGGCAGATGTGGACCGGGCTCAACATCATGAACCTCTTTGAAAACTGATACGTGATGGCGCTCGCCAGCTCTAAATCGGTGAAGCGGCCGAAATCGGCCAGGGCAGTCACTTGAGAGAAGATGATGGGAGGTCCATCATCAGCTCGCGTGTTCGATCGCGATCGTCCCATGGGTTTATATTCGTTGAGAGTAATGGAGACGGATGCCTCTCCTGCGTCGATGGTCGGCGATCGAACGTTGCGAGTTGAAGATCGAGTGGTGATGGAATGATTGGGATCGGAGCTGATGAGAGTGGGGATCTTGAGGTTGTTCGAAGAGAGGTTGGACATGTTCTGAGGTGATGCTGGGAAAATGAGACGTGCTGTGTGATATGGAGGGAAGATGGAGTCTCACCTGGACGTTGTGGAGAGAAAGACTTTGAACGAAGGTGTTTCATCTTCTCCATCCTCTCCTCTTGTGATGAATAGACTTTACAACTCTTCGGAGTTCTCTTCTCTGATGCCAAACGTAAGAGGAGGAATTTGAATCCATTGGAGTTGGGTAGTTGTGGGATCATCTTTTGGATGACTTCTTGATCGCTGGTTCTGAAATCTCCATGATTCCAGAAGTCAGTCATCCACATGTAGAGGAATGTAGTGACGCTGTTCTCGTTGAGTTGGATCTGGACGTGAGATATATCAAGGAACGCACTTGTTAAGAGCTGGATCATTCGTAGATAACATGGATTGGGCGGTGGTCGCCCACAGCTCCACGAGAATTTCGGGTGGTCTATATCTTCTATATGTATACAGAAAAACCTTCGTCTCAACTGTTCGAATCACGTTAGTACTCCATCGTAGCCTTTATCATTCGATTTGAAATGACTCACGTGATTCTTTCACACAAGTCACCATGATGTTCTTTGCAAACGTTTCAAAGTGGCCCGATCTCATATCATCCTTTGAGGATAATGATTTCGCTCGATGTCTCTCTGACACATCTGATTTCATTTCTGATTCGTTCGTCTATAATACGTGTCTAGTGGTAGCTCAAGGTTCTTCTATGTGATGGAAAGTGAGGAACTGTTGGATGAGAAGTCGGTTGGTTTCGACTTTTTAAGTGGTCCTTTGGTACCACCTTTGGGGTGTTTTATATAGTAAAACCGGCTGTCCTCTTAAGCAGTATCTGTTCGTTGATAGCTGATAGTTAAGCCTGGTTCCCGGCGGGGACCATAGAAGAGAACTACTTATGGGCAGATTAGAGATTACTAACACGTATTAACTATGAGAGAGTGAAGGGTGGCGTCTCACTTTGTGCTACCTTTTTGCACGGTCGTACCTTCTATATCTGTATCTATATCGTGATGGAGTGTGTGTCGAGTAATGATGATGTGATTATCGGACGATCGTGTACGACCTTTCTCGACGATACCTACATCTCGCACGACGATGTCGATGGGATACGATGAAGGATGCATCAACGCGAAGATGACAAGCAGGCTACATCTATTCGATTCAAATGTACACAAACATCCGAGGGTTCCAGCATGATGGACACGCACCCATGCCTCTCGCTCACGAGGCGGAAATAAATACGATTCTCTCTTCACTCCTGTTATCGTCTGACGCTGTGCATGACATGTGAGCTCACGCGATGATGATGAAGACACAAACACATGGAGGGTACTCACAACGGATGCCCTGTGCCGTGAGTTGGTGAGAACGGTGACTGAGGTGCACTTCGACTCCCTGTCTATTCTTCAATCTCGTGCTCGAATATTTTAAAGTTTTAAAGAATATAGAACTCGTCTGACCTTGCCGAGACTCTGCATGAGGTAAGGGAGGCGGCGGCGGCGGTTCGATTCTGTATAATACGGGCACGGCGTCACGACTAAAGTGAAGAGTTGCCTTCCTTTGGATAGTGTCTCCCACCACCGAGATGACAAAATCATCATCGAGGCCTTTCCACATCTCTTCGAATTCAGAGTGGAGGGGCTCATCGGGAGGACGGAGTCTCTCTTCCCACCTCTGTCTCTTACTCTGTAAAGAGGTCAACGAGTGTCCATCGTGATGGAGGATGCATCATATCACATCACCTCTCTTCTGTACTCCTCCATGGCTTTGAGTCTCTCGTCCGTGGAGAGCTTAGAGAGTTCGTTTCCCGAAGAAGAAGACCTCTTTAGCTCATGTGGAGGGGTTCGGGGGGTGTTGGACTTGTGTCCATTAGAGGGTGGCTGGCCCGGCTGAGACTGTTCCCATTCATCGAAGGCGGGAATATTTGTGATCTGGTTGTTACTGTCCTCTATCTTCTCACGTTTCAGTTTTCTTACATGATGGATAGAATGTCTTCACCTGCTCTATCATGAGAAAGATGGGAGACAGAACCCCTTTATCGAAGATGTTTCGTTTCTCCCAGATCTTAAAGACCTTTTCGCCGTTAGATTTTCCATCATGTGAGTCACCCCTCACCTTTCTCGTGATTGCAATAATCTTGGAGGACTCTGCATACTCTTCAGCTTTGGGAGCCAATAACACGGCTATGTCTTGGATGTTCTTCTCTGTTAGCTGCAGATATTCTTCACAGTTCTTCGACTTTGCATTTTGACAGATGGAGTCCAGTAAGTACAATAATGAGACTCTGTTCTTGTGATTGGACACCTATTCCTGTCAGTTCGATCGTCTTTACATCGCAGAATACCTTCTTCATCCGATCGAGGAGAGCTAAGAAGATATCTTGAGCATGCGCTTTGTGGTCCAATGCGAATTTGGCTGCCTTACTGATCGATTCTTTCGAAGAGGATAGACTCTGTAGAACATCCGCCGTCCTCTCCTCTATCGCCTCTCCCTCTGGCATTGAAGAATCGATTGGACGCTTTGCGATGCGATCTACCTCTTACTTCTCTTGTGATGCCGAGTTGACTGATCTCAATAGTTTTGCAGGGGCCGCTGGCCCACACGGAGAGATATGATGATGTTGGATGATTGCCACATTTTCATCGAATTTGACCACTACAACTCAATGTGCTCTCATTTTGGGGCTTCGTGTCACACGTCCATGAGAAAGAGAGGAGAGACCATCAGAGTTCATTATATCAACATCAGCCATGTCTGATTCAAGAGCTCTCTTTTTCTCAGGAGGTACCGCATTGAACAGCATCATCAGCCACCTGAAAGGCAGTCTGAGTGACATCACCTATGTCCTTCCCATCAGTGGTGAATATATCTCCTCTCTCTGTCCGCGTTGAAGATCGATCAGATAATGGTGGATCTACGGCGGAGATCGTCAGGGTCACCGGAGGACCCGCCATTGGAGACATCAGAAGTCGTCTCATCCGATTGGCAGATGAAACGACTGAAGAGAATCGTGCGGTGCAAGCATTACTGCAATACAGACTGTCCGCATGTGCTGGAGTGGGTGTACCTCATCCCAAGCACGAGTGGTTAGATATTGTGGATGGTTCTCACGTATTGTGGAAGGGTAACAGACAGTTGCATACTGCTGTATCACATGTTCGATTGAAGACATGTAGGTATCTCAGAGACGTACAAAGAGACCATCCGGATGTTTCTCGTCCACTTCAACACTGAAGTAATGCGAAGCCAACACAACCACGGCGAGATGAGAAAACTCAAACCATTCGATTGGTCCAACGGCAGCGTGGGCAATTTCTTCTTCAGGTGACCCACTCTTTCTACGTCTTCTGACGCTGATACATCCATAATCAGTGGAGCTCGCATGTTCTTTAATTCTTTAGAGACAGCCATCTTTTGGTTCAGTCGTGTGTCTGAGATCCCTCGAAAGACGTTCATAGCCCCCGCCATCTCGAGTAATAAAGAGATCAACATCGGCGCGGAGCTGACGGATGGAACATGCATCTTGGGTCAGAACACCATCAGTCACCCGGGCAGATTTACGAACCCGAATGACATACAGAACGGGGGCAATATAGTCGACAAGGTGAACGGTGGCATGATGTCGATGATGATATTGATGGATCCAATAGGAGGATGAAGGAGCTCCATTGCAATCACCGATCAAGAGGATATTTTATCTCAACGAAGATGGTCACGAGGTGATGGATGGCGATCACCTCCATCAGTTCTGAATTCTTATAGATATTTCTTTCGGCAAATCCAGAAGTTATCAAGAAATTGAGAGAAGAACGAGTGAGATCCTCATCGATCATCACTCACATCGATCATCATCCACATCCTTCATCCTGAAGATGACCTACTCAGGCCATCGTCTACTCGATGGGGTCACTCTATACGAGGTGATACGCCCTGATCCATTGATGACATGATGATGACATCACTCAGTATCGTCCCCTGTCTCATTCTGAATGGTGTCGGTGAAGCCATACAAGAGAATCGATGCAATAAGATTTTGGTTCTGAATGGATACCCTGATAGAGAGACTCTTGGGATGAAAGGAGCAGATTACGTCACAGCCATCGTGAACGCATTGAATCGCGGACAGGTGAACATACGACATCATGAACATTACACATCCAAACACATCATCACCATCATCATAAAGAACAAGCATCATCACCAACGACACGACTGAAGACAAAGAAGGCTCTCAAAAACGGTGTAAAGGACTATCTAACTCATGTCATCTACGCCAGAGACAGTGAGATCTCCATCGAAAAGGAAAAATTCCAGCAGTGGGGCGTTCACATGGTGGAATGTTCGTCTGAGAGAGTCAAAGGAAGAATTCGATACGTAGAATCACATCTGTGTGATATCCTCTTTCAATTGTGCGGCGCCTCACAATAAATGTCTTCTGTATCAACAATAACGAACGACTGTATCATCATCATCATCCATCAGGGAGTACGAGGGAGTCTTTCTTGCGAAAAGTTGCAGCCTCCTTGTAAGTGTGGTTTAAGGAGATCACATACCATGCCGAAGTGTCACTAAGACATTCAGCCGAAACGTGGACGCAGGGAGTGCCTCATTCTCAGTCGAACCACACGAGAGCAAGCCATGGGAAAGAACTCCTTCATCCAGAAACTGTTGTCCAATAAGAAGAGCCGATCGAATGAGACGTCACCGATTGCATCTCCAATCGTATCACCGACCACGAGTCCCATCGTAAAGAGGAAGTTCATGAGGCCAGTGGAGGGAGCAGAATCACCGACAAGGCCTTCGATGGATACCACTACGGAGCGAACGATACGCAGATCCTCTAATCCAACACCGCCATTACATTCAGACACGCAGCTGGTGGAATTCCAAAACATCTGCACCCATTTCATCATCATCTGTCTCATCTTGGCGGCTCTGTCTGCTGGCTTCGAGCTGACAAACACTCCCATGCTGCTCTCATCGTTCGTCTTCTAATTGTATATAAAACCTCATGTATCTCTCTTCCTCTCTTCACGATGAATTCATGATCCACTTTGTATCGAAATAGAACAACTCATACAAAACTATCTCTATTATGGTGAAGCGGAATTGTTCGGCGATTCGCTCCCATTCTCAGACCTCTCCAAGTCGTTCATCTCTAACCGATTCGAGGCCTTGATGGAGTTCTGCAGGCTGTTGTTCTCCGAGTCTCCAGTCTTCGATCTGGTTGTCCTGGGTGAAGCCGCCCACATCATGGAGCTGGAGAGTCTAAATATAGATCCGGCTGGTTGTAGATGGACTCACCGGTAGCCCGTGGCTTCTCCCTTTCGGACGAATTCGGCCTGGCTGGCGATTCGGATGTCTTCAGAGACGAAACCCAGGACGACAAAGAGATGCCATGAGAAGCAGGCCCAGCACACCTGTAGACATTGTCATCATGATGATCATCTCGATAGGATGGTGATCTCGATGTGATCTCGATCATCGTGATGATCGCATGGTGATGATCGCATGGTGATGTTGATCCATGACGATGAGATTGTCTCATCTCTTCATGACACTCACCGAGTGAAGAGCCTGGCAGGCGTTACCGATGAGTAACCCGGCGATGAAAAATTGTCCGGCGGTGTGTTGTCCGCAGACGTAACACAAGAAACCACCGATGGCTAAGACGAAACACAAAAAGTGGCCCCATCTCTTTGGATATCCCGAGACATAGATCGGTCTGTACTTCATCAGTCACCGCCACTTCATCATCAAGATCATCAGATCACGATCATCAGATCGAGATCATCAGATCGAGATCATCAGATCGAGATCATCAGATCGAGATCATCAGATCGAGATCATCAGATCGAGATCATCAGATCGAGATCATCAGATCGAGATCATCAGATCGAGATCATCAGATCGAGATCATCAGATCGAGATCATCATATCAAGATCATCCGATCACGATGATGATGATCTCATCGCGATGACTCACTTGGGTAATAACGGCATGATGAGGAGAGCTACGGCCCAACCTTGTATGTCGAACCTCGGTCCGCAAGCGATACGAACCAGATAGCCGTACGCGATGATGGCATACAGGTACCAGATGTTGACGTCCGGCCTGGCTGCACCCACCACCAGCACAGTGACATCGATCATGCCAGTGAAGGTGGCGACAGCTCTCCACTCCCATTCATTGATAGGATGAGGGAAACGAAACAAGTCCTTCATGGATTTGGGCCAATTCTTCCAAAGAGGCCGGGCGAGCTCCTGAGCGGTCTGTACGTCGATCTGGTTTTAGGGTTTAGCGGGGGTTCGGGGAAATTTCGCGGGTACCTTGACGGGGGGGCAACGGCCGGCGACGCAGGCGTCAGGGTTACCTCCATCGGAACTGTCACCACCGCTGTTGCTGTTGGTCTTACTGGCTTCCGGGAATCGAACGGATCGACTCTTTGCAGTTCTGACGTCCACATCTGGTGGATGTCATCATGATGTTACCGTGGTGATCGATGATGATGGATCGTGATGTGATCAAGTGATGTTCACATTCAGACTCACCGATACTGGAATCGATGGTCTGAATCTCCACGGTAGCTGTGCTGCCCGGTGTGTCATCCATGTAGATGATGATGCTGGGTTTCAGCTTCTGTAGACCCTTCGAAGTGAACTCTTCCTTCTCTAAGAGAGACGTGAGAGTGACCATGCCCCAGGTACCCGCGAAATATTCGACGGCATAGACACCCATCCATGCACCGATGGAGTCGATGTTTAAGATGTTATCGTAAGCGGCGGCGTGGACGATGACGGCTATGACGTAGATGGTCTGGGGGAGGTGAGATGATTACATCTCACAACAGATGATAATGTGTCCATGGACATAGAACATGTAGATTCTCACTTGGAAGACGACGGCTTGGACCAACTTAGATGTCATCTTCTTGATGACTGTGCCTTTGAGATTCATGCTCTTCAGCTTTCGGATGACAATGGACATGTAGACGACGAAGATGAGGCCAAAAAAGGCAGTTGTACCGGTGGTTACGATGTAGCTGTAACGACTCCATTGAGGATATCTGAATAAGTGTCCATAGAGGCCCCATTGAGAACGTAAGAGATGTCATCCATACCTGCTAATGAAAGCTGCGCCTGCGAACGTGGCCAATACGGGGATACTCTATTGATGATCAATCTAAAATGGTTGTTGTTTAGACGAAAACCGACACTCACCCCAACGATAACCGATTTAATCATGGCCGTCCTCTTTAGAGCCTTCGGGCTCATCTGATCCGACACCTTCGCCGTCTGGAGTGATCCGATCAAAAATGATAGAGAGAGGTGGCACGCGATCGAGATGGCGAATGGAAGAGAGGCCAATAGCTCGGGAGAGAAGTATCCCCAATAGCCATGAGCCCATGCCATTGTGAAGGCGTAAGTACCCAATACGAGACCTCCAACTGCCATGGGGATGATGAGGATCTCTGGAGTCACCGGAGGCCATCCCTTACGACTGAATGTGAAGGCACCGTGAGAGAAGATGGTGATCAGAGTCACCGAGTTCCATATGCAGAGTGCGAGATAGAAGATCCTCGATTGATACTGCCAATCTTCGGAACAATTGGCCCAATAGAGTCTGGGGTCACACTCCGGGTACATGGTGCCTGTTGATGTGACCAGTCCTTTTCTCCACGCGAGATCTGTGTCCTTCTGTTTGGGTTCGGGGAACTGCTACTATCTGTGAAATCGGAGGAAAACTCGGCACGCACGAAACCCTGAACGTCAACTTCTGTTATTTCTCTCCTCTTTCCCTACCTGTTCCTGACCTACACACCACCCTCTATCTGCACGTCTTCGATATGAAATAGTGAAATACAACAATGCTTGCGCATGGCACCCTGAGAAGAGGGGCGTCTGCTTGTTTGACACACGTCCAATTGCTGAATGCTTCCGGCACCTCTTTGAAACACCGACACCTCTCATCATCTGAAACTGAAACACCGACACGTCTTTATTTCACTGGTTCACCGTGTTCACGTAGCCCGTCACGATCTGCTTCAACCTGCACCTCTTAATCCTCCTCATGGTGTCCGCGTCTCACCTCAACTGGGCGTAGTACTTTGATCCGGGTGCAGCCGAGCCCAGCTGCAAGATGGGGGTCTTGACTAATTCCTCTAGGGAGGGGAATTGGTGAGTGGTTCCATCGAGGGTGAGGCTGTAACCCTTTCCTACGGTGTGAGGGATACGGATGTGGAGGACCATCCTCTCCTTGTTCTGGTTCTCTACTACCTGTAATGGTTGTCAGTGTTGTTGTTGTTGTCTAGTGTTGTAGATGATGTCTAGTGTTGTAGATGATGTGATGTGTTGATGATGTGATGTTGGAGATGTGATGTGTTGATGATGTGATGTTGGAGATGTGATGTGTTGATGATGTGATGTGTTGATGATGTGATGTGAGGATGATATGATGTGTTCATGAAAGATCATGTGATGAGACACGTGTGATGAGATGATGCAGGCGTCATTACCTTAGACAGGGCGAAATTACCCGGAGTCGATGAGAAACGGATGAGGTAGGTGCCCGGCTCGGATCCAGCGAGAGTGTTCTCTGCGGACTCCTGCGAGACATCTCCGTGGAACCACCTCTTGTTGAAGAGGTTCTGCATCTACAACGAGTCAGGGGGTGATTTCCCGGGAACAATCACCGTTCCGAGGAAATTCTTCTCTGGCTCTTCTAGTGGACCGAACCACTTGAGGAGGTTTCCAAAGTCTTCCATGTGAACGATCTCTCTATCGTTCTTCACTGCGAAGAGTTTAAAATGAAATAAAATAGATCGAATCATCCTATCGTGCGCCACGGAGAATAAAATGAAATGAGAGGGGGATATCGTGCGGAGAGAATAAAATGAAATAAAATGCACCCACCCAACATGGATCTCAATCCCTGGAAGATCTTCAAATTGGAAGCCACTCGTAGGTGGTTCGACAAGTGCATGAGGAACGTCTCGAACGGTACGTCTGTCCTCAACGTGTTGTTTTGAGAGAAGCACTTTTGCCACCACACTCTGGCCTCCTTATCTTCTATACCAGCCTCTAAGATGGCGGTCTCGAGCAGTACGATGATGTTCAAGAAGCTGGCGAACGTGAGATTTCGAGGAGATTTCGAGTTACGTACGTGGGTCTCTGGGCGGGGTCGGGTTGCCAGCAGGCTTCGATGAGCTGACGTAGAGTGGGGGGAAGGTGAGCCGGAATCTTCTCTCGGATCTTCTTGACGCAGATGACGTCGATCAGCTGCTCGAAGCTCTCGATGTGGAGGTCATCGTAAGGTGACTTGTTGCTGACGAGCTCCCACATGATCATACCGAAGCTGTAGACGTCGGTCTATCATCGTGTCAGTTTGGATGGTGGTGGTCGAGCGATGATGTGTCGTATGATGAGATGATAAGACGATGATGATGTGTTCGTGTGATGAGATGATGGCGTCGTGATGATGAGATGGGTCGCTCTCACTTTGGGTGTCAATTCTTGTCCCAGGAGTGCTTCGGGGCTCATGAAAGCGGGGGAACCTCTGATCTTTCTCATCTCCTCGGCTTCCTGCTTGCTGTGGTCCTTCACGAGGGACAGACCGAAATCGGCAACCTTGACGCTACCGGTGCTGTCCACGAGAATGTTTTCCGGCTTGAGATCTCTGATGGAAGAATGAGTCGAGATGATGGAGAACAACGCGGAAGAGGAAAGAGGAGATGGGAAGGAGAAGAGGAAAGTTTGAAGGATACGATAGAGAGTAAGAAGAGTGATGGTGTATGAAGATGGATGTCTCACCTGTGGATGATAACGGGAGTTCTAGAGTGGAGCCACGACATTCCTCTGGCTGCCAGACGTGCGTTCTTCAGTTTCGTCATCAGATCTGCGCTGTTCATCTCGTGAAACGAGGTCTCCATCAACTCGGTGACGATCATGAGGTGTCCGGGCTTCTCTGTACAAGCTCCAAGGAAGAGGAGGAGGTTGGGGTGACGAAGAGACCTCCATGGAATCAGTATCGAAGACAATGTCAGATGGTCCAATCACCTCATGATACCGACTTCCTTTCTGATTTCACGGAGGACGGCTGGGTCCAATCCTTGGTTTTTGAATTTTTTCACAGCTACTTGGGTTCCATAGACATATCCTGGAAATGTCAACTCCAGATGCATTGAAAGACGATGAGATACCTTTGTAGACTTCACTGTACACTCCTTCTCCGAGAAAATCTGAGGTTTCAATGTCTTCACTGGGAATCTCCACTGGAATGTTATCATTGTATCGGTCAGCGTCCTGTTTGATCACAGTGGTCGTCGGTTTCTACATTTTCACCGTTAGACGAATCATTTTCTCATCCATAACTCACCGTTTCGGCCGGTCTCGTTGTGTGAGCTCTCTCTTTATTTTGTTCGGCGTGTGAAGCCTCTGTACGTGCGGCTGGAGCGTGATGTGAGTGGGGTTTGGCTTGTGCTTCATTGTGGGGGCCAGTCTGCGCCTGTCTGGCTGTTGAAGCCGTTGGACCTCTGGGTGATCTGTGGTTCGCAGGTGCTGTGCCACCCGGTTGTTGGTTGCCCATGCTGCTTGTCTCTTGTGCCGGATTAGATGTTTGATTTCTCCTTGAACCAAACGTCACTGCTACTTTCGGGTAAACTCTATTTTATTTCTTTTTATTTCGTCTCATCACATCATCGTCACATTAGACGTCGACCTTGTAGTTCTTTCTCATCTCGATCATAAAGTGTCTCAAGGACTCTTGATCTAATGTTGAATTCCTTCTCGTTCGGTCAGTCTCCCATCATCGAACGATGATGGAAATGGACCCACTTGAGGCCATATAGACGGTGGGCGATCTCGTGATAGAGGATGGAGGGCTCATACACTTCCTTCATCTTCGTCCTCTCTTCTTCTTGTTCCTTCTCTAAAGACGTGCAGATGTCTAAAGCCTCCCTCACGATGTCCTTGTCTAAACCTGCCCGAGCCGCCAGCATGATACCGTAGCTGCCTCCCATTCAGAGATTTCCTCGAAAATTCCATGACATTTCCGTGAAGAGTAAAATCAATGTATTTGAAATTTCTCACTGTGTCGGTTCGACAACGCCCTGTCCGATCTGGTAGAGAGAGCGTGTGTCGTCTGTACCAACCATACGTTCCACCTGAGCGAGATTATTCGGAGAATATTCCATCTACAACTCGCCATCATGTGGTAATTATCGATGTTGGGATAAATCGCCTTCAGCTCCGTCAGCTCCTGTAAGAAGAATGAGATAAAAATTTCTTCTTTTTCAAAATTGAAAGAAAAATTGAACATCGATATAAAAAAGAAAGGAGAAAAAATTCACGTCAAAGTGAGTGACGAAGAGAGTGTGAGCCTTCGTGGTGCATGCCAAGTGTTCACTGATGGACCAAGCGATGCTCAGTCCATCCATTGTAGACGTAGCCCGTCCCAATTCGTCCACTACAACGAGGCTGTTGTCGGTGACGTGTCCCAAAATGTACGACATTTCAGACATTTCTTTGAAGAAGGAAGAAGATCTCGTTTCGATCTGACTTTTTTTCAATATCTCTTCTAATGGATAAAAGGTGAAGAAAAAGTGAAGAAAAGATTGAGATTTTTTTCACCTGATCACCAGTTCCCAGGCGGGTCAAAATACGGTCGACCATACGTAAAGAGGCGTACTGAGCGGGAACGTAACTGGATGGGTCAGATGTAAATAAAATGAAATAAAATGTAACAAAAATACCTTCCCACGAAAGCCATGACGGTGAGCAGAGCGACTTGCTTGATGTACGTACTCTTTCCAGACTGTTCCCGCTCGATTCAAAATTCAAAATTCAAATTCTCACCATGTTGGGACCGGTGATAACGTGGAAATTGGATGCATCCGTAACGTACGTATCGTTCTGTACAACACGTCAGGCGATCGGATAGAAAGAAATAAAATAGAATAAAACACCGGAACAAAGGAAGAAGGAGAGATCTTCTCTGCTATGGGATGCCTTCCCTGCTTGATGACCAACGGTCCGTTATCACTGAACTCGGGCCGAGCTGCCGAATATTTTCAAGAAAAGTTTCGAAAGAATTTCAAATTCACGAAATATTTTCGAGATAAAATCGAAGAGAAGACATCTTCTCCTCTTTCGACAGAAAGATTAGACACCTGCGTTCGTGCATCCCTTGGTGTAGATAGCGAATGACTGAAGCATGTCTAATATGGCCACGGCATCGATCGTCTTGTAGATACAACCCAAGGACGTCCTTATGTCGTGACTCAGTTCTTCTACAATTCTCCCCGTCAGCATGATGATCTCGTTCATCGAATCGTTCATCCTGTGATTCGATCTATCTACATCAGCGTTGTAGATGGAGACATATCATCTCGTTCACCTCTGTAGATCGACGGTCGTGCACTTGATTTTCTTTCCCTGTTGGATTGTTTGAATGAAATCGGACGGGAGGCACTTGATCTGACGATCCAGCGTGAGGAAGAATCCCCGCCTGAAGCAAACGTCAGAAAGACAAGAGAGAGTGGAGAGGTCCACTTTGCGTTGTACTGCAGTTTGAGTTGGGGCATGTTGTATTTGACTTGATAGTCTCTCAACAGAGCGTTCATGTCTTTGACGTGAGTCAGATCTACAACCGAACGATCAACTTCACCTTCGGAGGTCTCCAAGTATGTCTTCCTCGCTACGTCCAAGAGGCCGTTGATGCCAGGCTGTTTGTAGAATTAAGAGAAGAGAAGGAGAAATTTCACCTTCACGGCGAAGCAGATGAGATTTCGAACGTTACTGGCTGGTACGTATGGTGAGTTGATGTAGATCGATGGGATGACCATCACCTCCCTTGCTCCATACAGTCTTCTCGTCGATGATCTGATCGTGTGTCGATGTGATGATGTGATGGGTTTCTCGTCACAGTGATGAGAGACGAAAAATATCACCTCACAGATTCTGTCTCTCAATCGAGGAAGAGTGGCGTCACTTAACGTGTCGTGGATGGCTCTCAATAGCTCGCACGGTTGATCTCTGACGACCGGAGCCATTCTGGAGACCAATTCGATCGTGTGCTTCATCTTGATCTATTCGAGTCAAAGTCCATCGAATGAAATGGAATGAAATGGAATGAAAAGATGAATTCGAGTGAAGTGAGATGATGCGTGAGGATACGATGGCTTTGATGATCGTCGTCGATTCACGAAGAGATGCTTGTGTGGGTACGGTGATCAACTGCATGGAGTGTATCAATTGGTCCATGTCTGTGATCTGAGATAGGATCTGTCTGCAAGTGGAGAGGAGCTTTTCGTCCCTGCAGAAGACGTCGACCACGTCGAGCCTGGCCTCTAACGTGTTGATGTCTGCCGTAATATCAGCTTAGCACAATGTTTCGATCGTCTCACTGCAGAGAGGTTGCACGAGATTCGATTTCAATAATCGAGCTCCTACGGCCGTCTTCGTGTGGTCCATTACGCCCAAGAGAGTGTGCTCCCTACCGTTGTTCCTGCGATTTGTGATGATCTCGAGGTGTTGGATGGTCTCCGAGTCCATGATGATGGAACAGTGGGCAGAGAGGACGGTCAGCTGTCATCATAAGGGAAGAAGAAGGAAAAGTGAGAAGAGAAAGAAGAGAAGAGAGAGGAGAGAAAGAATCAGCTTACCCTGAGAGAGTGGCTGGAGAAGGATATGGATTGAATGTATTCCACGTATTTGATAAGGGCCGCGGTCGAGGCCAAGGCGAGATATCTGACGTGGCGTTTAGTCTTCTTCATGATGAGGCATTCAACTTGTTTGAAGATTCCAACTCCATAGAAGAGAACATTTCGGGCACGACCAGGTTCTTAAGAGAAAGGAGACCTGTCTCCGTGTCATTGCACGACGGCACGATTGGCCATCCACCTTTGTCTTCATTGAAATACTTCCTCTGAACAGAAGTGAAGTTGGCGTCTGGGAAACGATTTTGGATGAGAACGCTGAGGTCGGAGGCCGTGGCTGTCTCTGATACGATGATCTGGTGGACGTTTCAGAGAAAGGGGTGTCTATGATATCACCTCCACAGGTTGATAGATATAGAGCTTGCTAAGGGTATGAATGAACGTGTGCGTGTCTACGAATTGAGAGATGATGACGTTGGGCGACTTGAGATCGATGGTAGCCAGTCCGATCTATATTGAGTCAGAACTGTGATACTTTCGCCTCTCACTCACTTCTCTTGACTTGTTCTCACTGATGGACACAACGTATATCGTTTCCGTCGATCTGTTGTTCACCGCCGCGTGATTGTTTCGAGACCTCTTGTTCGGAGGTTCGCTTCCATTCGCTTCGTGTACGTCGTAACGTGCCCTCTGCATGGTGGTTCGTGTGTCTTCTGTTCAGATTTCGAAGAAGCCCAATCATTTGAGACCCCAACAAAAGACGGCAGGCGAAGATCTTTTATCGATGAAGATACATCACATTGGCAGAACGTATTCAGTTTGTGCGATTCATAGAAGGAAGAAAGTGCAATATTATTAAGAATATGCAAGATGATCTGATTGTGTAGAGTTTATGTTCGTCAGTCAATAGATGGAATCAGAGATGGATTAGAACAGAATAAGGGAAGCTCTTCTTAGCTTCTTCTGTCGAACTCATCCCAAGAGCGATCGTTGTGAGCGGAATATTTTATTTCATTTTTGAGATCACATCACATCACGATAGCCGTTAGAAATGGACGTGTTACCCTCCAATGACGGTCGGATCAACCTTCAGGTTCGATCTTCCATTCATCCTATCCTTTCATCCCTACATCTCCTACCGATTTACCATTCGCACAGCTCATTCGAAATAAACTCAACATCGTCCTCGAAAAGAGCTCAGGGAGAGAGGATGGCGTTCAACTTTATTGGAGTTGTTTCAAACGATTCGCCCAAGCCAAATTGACAAAACCTGAAATGGATTCAACGGCCCTCTCATTACTGAAGACGTCAGAGAACAGTGGGTCGATCAATCGATTCCGTGCGATTGATCAGAAGAACAGTCGCCCTTCATAATTTATTTGTCAAAGCCATCATAAACAATATCCAATCACCGTATTCCGGTCCACTCTCTATTCGAAGAGGCACGACAGCATATAATCAGATGTGAGGACGATCCCTCTTTCATCATTCGACTGATCATGAACTCGCAGTGTTGCCTCAGAGAGCTCCACGAAGAGCGTGAGAAAGAGCACAAAGGACGCACGAAAACCAACCGAAGAAAAGATCGAGGTGATCGATCACGATGATCCATTGCATTCCATCACCGACACCATCGTATAGACAACGACAACGACGAAAAGCACGGAACCAATGGAGGAGATCGTGAACACGACGCCCATCTGCGAGCATTTGGCTCTCACCCACAGAACAAATCTCATCGCCGCGCAGGCCTCGCTGTGTCACGTTCACCCCGAGGCCATCCAATATTTAGACATGTGCATTCGAGTGAGATGACTCATCATCATCACCTTCTAAATCACGTCTGCAGAAGTATTTGACGCAGATTTTGAGTGAAGCGAGTCCGTCTGCAACCATCATGAGGGAAGATGTGAGTCGATGACTCCGCGAGGATTTATTTTGATTTATTTTCCTCCAGTTGAAGAGAAAAGACGGCAGCTTGGAACAGTTTAAGATGTTCACGGTGGAAGATATCATAGAAGCGATAGAGAACAAGCCGGAGCTGTCACCAGTGGACACACAAGTGCTTCTGGATAAGATATCGATGGCCCTGTGACGACGATGAAGAGTTGGAGGAATAAATGTAATGAACCGTTAGAATCATCATGATGGTGGAAGATGAGGGTGTTGTATCAGAAATATAGGTCGTTTGCTGATGCACACGATGATCACAGAGTCGAATGTGTCGTTTAGTGTTATACATAATAGATTCACCGGCCGAAGCTGTTGCACGGCAACAGTGCCCTGTACAAGTTGTAGATTAAGATGTCAACATGTATTGACATCTCGCTAACCCGACAAACGATTCTCTTCCGGTTGCGATCATTCGTCAAACATTCCGCATGCAGCAAGCACGGCTGTGTCTCCTCTTCCTCCTCTTCGCTTTGGCCGTTGCAGATGTCTGCACTTATGTCGGAACAGCAGACCAGGTCTCTCTGACTGATGTGGGTATCACAAAGATGATTCTCACAGACGCCGACCTCTATAGCTCGCTGTGTGGAAGCCGCACGTCCCCACATGGAACGACACAGTCTTGTTCCGTGGGGCAAGTGCAGAGCTGTCCTCCGAAGACAGCATCGTGTGGCAAGCCCTGCGGATCGAGAGCAGTGACCTACGCATCACTTCTTCGACACTGAAAGTGGGCAACTTATCTGTGGACGCGACCTCTGTCTTGATCACTTCTGGTTCAAGTATCTTCGTATCCGATGATGTCACCGTGAATGGACGCCTTCAGCAGCAGAGCACAATGATCTCAACTGGAACATTCAACAACTATGGAACGAGTACCCTCAGCCACAGATCCACTGTGAGCCACTCGAATGACAGTCGACTGATGCATCATATCAGTTCAGAGTCAACGGAACCTTTGAGAACCACCTAGGAGCCACTTTGACCTTCTCCGCAGCAAACTCCACCGATCGAACCCCAGCCCAGTTCCAAGTTGATGCAGATATTATCAACAATGGGCTCCTCTACTTCACCAAGGGTTACATCAATCTCATCGGCACTGAAGACCATCGCATCGTCAACGGTGGAACATCTAGTTCTATTAGACTCTCGGGTCAGTGTCGCGTGATATCATCCGTGTCGCTCATTTCACACAGGAAATTTGAACACCGATTTGGGTCTGGGATGCACGAGGGGAGCCTCCTTCCTCTACAGCGGTGGCGTCTCTGCACTCGTCTCCCATTTCGACTTTAGACGATGCACGATCACCGACGAGGGTGGCGTGTATACAGGAGGTCTCACCGTGAGAGACGCATCATGATGTCATGTCTAAACCGTTCCAGTTGGTCGCCGCGGCAGCTGCCGAGGGTGAAAGCTACTTCATGGACATCACCTACTCGAGAACAACCTCTTCCGAAACATCCTTGTCCGTTACCAATCAGGTGGAGAATCTCTCGTCTACAACGAGCCACTCTGACCTCTCCCAGACCCTCAACCTCCGCGATGCTCAAGCTGAGAGTCTCTATGCGGAAGGCTGTCGCCTCGTGTTGTCTGGCACCGTCACAGTTTCTAAAATATACGGAACAGATAACGTCTTTGTCGGCCCGGCCAATTTGATCGCAACTTTCCCCGCCAACGATGCAGGGTCCAACCCATCGGTCACTTTCATGTGAGACATCATCCTACGTCGAGTCTGACTCGGTACAGCAACGACATCGTCCTCAGTGGTTCGGCTACCTTCTCTACCCTGACGATCTCTGAAGGCTCCACACTTACCGTCGACGTTCGTCTCCTCTTCTTCCACGTACGAACTGAATCGAATGCAGAAGGAAAATACGTTAACTGTATCTGAATTGAACGGTGGTGGAGCAGTCTCGGCTTACGTCATCGCCGTCCAAACGAAGAACCGAGTGACGTGGACCATCGGTGGATTGACCGTCAACACCATTCAACTGTACGATCGAAGCAGAATCGACTTTACAACCCATCAACCGGTGGACATCAGTGAGACGAAATCGCGTGATGAACAGATGCTGACGTTATTGTAGGCTACGTGTACACGGAGGTGGAGACTGCATCAGATTGGAAATTGTACCAGGGCGAGGGATCGATCTTGATCTCCGGAAAGAATCTAACTAAGTCGACGACGGTCTTATTGTTTGGAGCGGCAGAACAGTGTGTGGATGGCTACCCCCGTTCGAATTCTACCACAGTCGAGATGTCGATGGACAGGTGGAACACGATGAAATGTCGATGAAAACTCACTGTCTATTCAGACCCACCGTACACTACTCCCCCGTGTCAGTGACTGAAACGTACCGCGGTATCTCCATATTGAAACTGAGCGGTAATTCAACCATCTACGAGAATGTCACTGAAATCTCAGTAGTCACACAGCCAACGTGTTACACCGTCGTACAGTGGAAATTCAATATAGACAACGGTACCGATCAATTCATCACTGCGGTGGACCAAGAATATTATTCCAGTCAATTCGTCCAAGTAGTCGACTTCTCAATCTGGACTGGATGCCGCAATTCGAACGTATTCATCAGTGCAGTGATGTCACCCCTAGGAAGCAACGAGACGTTGGACACCACAACACCTCCCACTGTGTACGTCACCTTCTCATCTCATCTAATGACATCTGATTGGTTCAGCCACATGGTCCCTGCCTATCGATACCAGTCTGTACCTCTGCCAGACCATCTCACAGAGTACGCGGAGAGCGTCCCGGGCGGTGTACAATTTCGATGGGACGACAGTTTATTAGAACAAGTTCGAACTTGCGGTAACCTACCTTCTTACCTCTCTATTGATGGACAGCGAGTCGGGCTGTCTGAGAAACAATATTTGGCTCCCACTCTTGCCTGTAGATCACAGACCGTATCGATACAGGCCGTTTGGGTCGTAGATGGTTCGGCTTATGCTAGCTATCCGGCTACCATCAGTGATAAGATGTGGATTCCCGTGGTGAGTCTACAACGAGCCACAGCTTCGATCTGAAGCTGAATTCAGCCTGACCAAGTGGGCCCACCCCAGATCACCTTCATCGCTCCTTATTATAGAGATGACGCTACAACCGTCCGTTTTCAATTCCCAAAGGTCAATTGTCACTGCTCAGAGGCCACAGGAGAGGTTCGCCTCTACTCCTCTATCTTCTACAGCTACTCCTATTCCAGCCAAGTTACGACTCAACAGGGATACGAGTCCGTACAGGTACAGTCGTCTCATCGTTCGCCATCGGCTCATCATGATGGACAGGTCAGTGTGGACAATTTCAGCTTGGAGTATCAATCTGTGTGTGCTGTGGGGTATTCGTACAAGAAGAGCCAGAGTGACCACACGAACACCACCATCGTCCACGTCCCCTCCTCCTCCTCAATCGACTCACCTTCCACCACGACGGACGGTGATGCAAGGGGTCCTAAGACACACCATGGAGTCGAGTGGTACGTCATCGTCCTACCCATCATCGGAATCGCTGTCCCTGCCATCGCCATCATCGGTTTCGTCCTCTATCGTAAAAGGAAGACGGCCAATACATACGAGCGATTGGCCACGGACAGAAGATCGATCGACATCTCTAATTAAGACATCGTGTCGATGATGGAGACAGAATAAACGTCCAGAATGATAAATAGTCGTTTTATATTTCAAGTCTTCCTTTAGAGGGCACGTGTGGCCTCAAAGTTTCTCTTCAGATCGGTGATGGTGCTCTTTCCTTGCAGAGATGGACTGTAGAAGGTCTCGTTCTTCTCAAACTGGCTGACTCGGGTGAAGGCGGCGGGTGTCTCCAACTTTCCGTACCTCTTTCTCTCCCAGTTCAACTCTCCATCGACGAATGGTGCGTTGGTGTACTCGGTGCCGAGCTCTCTGACAGTGCGGGTCTCTCTGTAGAGGACGGGGGCTTCTACGATCTTCTCGTAGATGGGTTGGGTCTGCTGGAGGACTGTGGGGACGAAGATCTGATGGAACGTTAGAAGATGGTTGATGGGATAATGGACTCACGTCTCTCTCCAAGACGGGCTGGACCTCCTCGATGACGGTCTTCTTGATGGTCTCCTCTACGATGGGGGCGTGGACAACGGAAGAACGTGCGACGGCATCGACTTCACGTGTGGCTAGGATGATGTTCTCTTGGATAGGAGCTCCTCTCTCGATGACGGCCTCGCGTCTCTCAGCCGGAAGCTCTCTCTGCTCCAAGACGGTGGGACGGATCTCGGTCTCGTGCAACATCTGAGTGATCTGCTTGACATCGAGCTGCTCTCTCTCTCTGTAGATGATGGGCTGGATCTCTTCCTTCTCTACGGGGTGGATTCTCTCCTGGACGACGACGTCTCTCTCGACTCTCTCCAAAATGACGGGCTCTTGTCTGGCGAAAGAGGTGGTGGTGAAGGTGGATGAAGAGATGGTGGTTCCATTGTTGTACTGTCCGGACGAGAAAGAGTAGTCGACATTGCGGTTGAAGGTCTGGTTGAGGTTGTACTCGGGGGCAGACACGGGGGCGAGGACTTCCTTCTGCTCCATTAAGACATTACCGGTGATGGGCTCGGCGGGCAGCTCGTGGGTGAGAGCAGCGACGGGAGCTTGAGGAGCCTGGGGGACTCTGTGACGCTTCAACAGGTGCTTTCTGTTTCCGTTGGCATCAAAGAAGGTGGACTTGACTTTCTGCATGTTGTTGGTTCGTTAGACGTGTATTCGTGCGTGTGTGGTGTTTGTGTGTTATGATTCGAGCATGGCCAGAAACGTGAAGGGGTATCTGCACACGGAATGTCATTTGTTTTGCAGACTGTCCGAGGCTTTAGATGAATTTTCGCAATGAACTTGTCACGCAGCTGCCGATTCGACTATCAGTTTCATTACGTCGAGACGGACACATGTTATAGAGGATGACCACGGGGGCTTGTGTTGTCAGTGATCGAAGACGCAATCGAAAAGCGTGGTGGCTGATTTCGCAGCTCGTTTGCCATGGCAGCGGACGAATCTTTGCTTCCATAGAGACCACAGAACTTGAACACTTCGATTAGACTAACACAACGTGACACGTGTTCACACATTCGAGAGCCTTCGTCTGCTCTTCTTTCGTCAAGTTCCTTCACAATTACCACCACATCCACAACAGACATTCTCGTATCACAATACCATCACACGTGAGGTGACGACGTCTATCGTCCTTCACTTGATTTGACGGTGTGAGAGTACTTTACAATTCATGAGTGTCCTGAAGCTGGATTCCTTGAACAAATGAGCCTGCGGGTCCCGCGGCTGTTCACGGAAACTTTCTTTTCTCTGGCGCAGCACCCGAAACTCCGTGATATTGACCAGACGGACGCATGAAGACATGCTCTATTCTATTGATCTTATCGATCTTACACGTATCGATCGCCGTTGACTCTATCTCGTTGATCGATTTTTATACATTGTCGGGGGGTGAATGTGAATGAACAACATCGGCCCATTGACGATCTCAGGTCAGAATTGGTTAAACAAGACTGGATGGAATGTCACTGGCTTCAATCCATGCCAATGTTATGGAATCACATGTGATTCGAGTAACTCTATCGCCACGGTCAATCTGACCAACAATAACTTGATCGGTGACATCAGCTCTTCAAACATTCTCAACATCTCGTCTCTGATCAGTTTGGACTTGTCTCATAATCTTCTGCGCGGCTCTCTACCCGAATTTCACCGCTCTTCTCAACTCCAATATGTCTATTTGAACAGCAACAGGTGCAGTTGCATCGGAATCATTCTGCTGATTTGATGACAGCTTCGCCGGCCAGACACCCAAGAGTTGGTCGAAGATGAAGAATCTCAGAGTCATCGATGTCTCTTTCAACCAATTGAACGGTAACATCACCGGCATCTTTGACGATTTCACCCAACTCACCAGCATCAACATGAGGTGACATTGTGCATCTCAACATCTGACACCGATCAGGAACAATTTTCTTCAAGGAACACTTCCCAGCGGTACTTTCTATGAACAACTCGTCCATCTCGATCTCTCATACAACTTTTTGGATGGCAGCCTGCCCCTCTCTCTTCTCAACAGCACGACCCTCATGTCTCTCATCTTGGCCAAAAATCTCATCGGGGGAGAGATGCCTTCAGATCAACCAGCAGGTCTTTACAACTTGACGCGGTTGGACCTGTCCAAGGTGACATGACGAAAGAAGATTCAACTCAACAGTTCAGAACTCCCTCACAGGTCTCATACCCTCTTACTTTCAATTCAGCGAGATGGAAGAGATCATGTTGGATCAGGTGATGTCCATCCATGCATCGCGATCTGACGCCTCTCCAGAATCTGTTCAATGGACCGATTCCACCTTATTTCGGTGAGTTGTATACGATGATGGATGTCGTTGACGTATGACAGGCAATATGACGCAGTTGGCCAAGTTAGGCCTAAGTAACAATCAGGTGAGACGATGATGAAGAGTGGAATCTGACTTTTCAGCTATCGGGATCGATACCAGAGACTCTACTCAACTCTCGCAGTCTCGCATGTGAGTGCACATGATGATCATGGACATGAACGTGATCATGTTCATGATCGTCACGGACATGGATCATGATCATGATCATCATGGACATTGGATCTCTGACGTTTTTCCAGACATCGACATCTCATTCAATAGTTTATCCGGAGTCTTTCCAATCGTTCACACCGACCCGGTCAATCCATCCCCCCTCCTCCATCTCAACGTATCATCCAACACCCGATTGGGAGGCTCCCTGGACTTTCTCGCAAACTTGACGAATCTCGTTCAGTTCTACGGGTCACAGTGTAGCTTCAGTGGATCTCTACCGCAGAATCTGTCTCAACTCACAAGCATAACGGTTCGTTGTATGAAGCCGATATCGATAGACATATATCACTCCCTTTCGTATTGAAATGGAAGACGGAGACGTTCAATTTGAAAATCTCATTCGAGTAGGAGTTCGATATCAGCCAGAACAACATCAGTGGAACGATGCCTCCGTTCAATTCGAACGTGAGAATATTGAGAGTGTCACACAACCAATTTACCGGCCAGATACCAGAGGTAAAAATCGTCATCACATCATCACATCATCATCCACATCGTCATCACATGGATTGATTCGATTCCAGAACCTCGGTAATAACTCCCTCACGGTGATTTGAATACATCCACAGCCCATCGATTGATGTCCATCAGTATTTCGATGCGAGTTACAATCAATTTGATGGACACATCAGCTCCAACTGGGCCTCTCAATCCAATCTAGAATATTTCATACTCAGCAACAATCGCATCGGTAACGAAGGCAACGATATCTACGGAAACAATGTGATCGATGTCGCCCACATCATGATGCTGATCGTCACGTCAGCTGTGGATACTGAACAACATCAATCAGAATCAACCCACGAGGAGATTGAGAATTGTAGATGTGTCAAACAATCGACTGACGGGACAGCTGAAGCCCAACTCGATGAACGGATTACCTTTCTTGCTGCAATTTGACTTATCGGTGAGTTTCTCACGGAGATGATTGGCTGACGTGGCCGCAGAGGAACAATCTGACCGGGTTGTTTTTCCTCCCTCGCGATTCAGATTCGATCCAAGTGAGAGAACTTCTTCAGCATGATCCGCGAATCATCCTTCATCCATCATCATCCATGTCATCATCATCCATGTCATCATCATCCATGTCATCATCATCCATGTCATCGTCAATCATGTCTCCGATGACATTCACAGATCGTCGAAATATCATCGAATGGTTTCACCGGTCTACTCCCCACATCCTTACCCTCAGATATACGCACGGCAAACTTCAGCAACTGTCAGGTGATCCACTCTCATCTTCCAACTCGTAACTCTCATCAGTTCATCGATATATTCCCCACACAGTGGTCACAGACATCCAGACTCTCTGTCGTCGATCTATCACACAATCAATTGTTCAACAGCTTACCCTCTTCGATCGGACAATTCTCCAGCTTGACGTTATTCTACCTGCAGGGTAACCATTTCAGTGGTGAGAACATCTTATTGCATTATAATCATTCTTCTCATCCTTGCAGGATCAATACCGAACGAGATATCTACACTGACACAGTTGATCTACTTGGACTTGAGCGATAACGATTTCAATGCGAAAAATTTGAATTTCCTCTCCGTGATGAATAATCTGATTTACATCAATCTCTCCATGTGAGAAGAATGAAGGATGTACGCGAGTGACGTGAGACAGGAACGCAATAGAAGGACAGATTCCGAGTCAGATGGGTCAGTCGAATTCGAATGAGAGAGATGTGACACGCACACAGGTACGGGTCTGTTGATCTTGGACTTATCACACAATTCTTTATCTGGAAGTATTCCTTCTGCGCTTTCCAACACTCTGCTCGGTTTGACTTATTTGGACTTGGTGAGTGTCATATATCTCATGTATCGTACGATAACGTGACGAAACATCGCGTGTGCACGCGATGGTGGTGGATTTACATCTCTGTAGAGTTACAACACATTGAGTGGAACCGTATCCGATTTTCAAGGCGATCCAAAGGTAATGTCTCTCTATCTCTTGTCATCAGATATGAAGATAGATGCTTCTATTCACACATCCATCCGTGAGATGACATCGATCGAAATCATCTCCATCATGTGATCCCGCGGTTGACATTCGAAACAGTACATCGATCTCAGTTTCAATCAATTCAGTGGACCTCTCTCTTTCGTCTCCCAATTATCTTCCATCACGTATCTGTTATTGAACAACAACACGTTCAACGGTTCTGTACCTTCTCTCTTCTCCCGAAAGAATTTACAATCCATCGACATGGTGAGACGTCCATCAGAGGAGAAGATAACGATCGTCAGGCTTGCAATCGATTGAGCGGACAGCTTCCAGATTTCAATCAATTGCAGAATCTGAAATATCTGAATTTGAGGTGAAGTTTGATTTGAGGGTGAGATTGATTTGGGTGACAGTCACAATCTCCTACAGGATTCGGTTCCTTCTTTCGTGGGCTCGCCTATCAATACGTTAGATCTGTCTTACAACCAGATTACTATCGCGAGAGTGGTGAGATTTCATCATTCCATCACATCGACTTCATTATTCTCATATCACCACATCATCACATCATCTCATCATCACATCTCATCATCTCATCATCTCATCCATCACATCATCACATCATCTCATCCATCACATCATCACATCATCATCACATCGTCTCATCACCACTCACAGCCTTACAACGGCTCCGCCACATGCAACATGGACCACAACCTCTTCCACTGCCCCATGGACTTGTCTTTCATCAACAAATGCTCCGCCAACTGCTCCGTATCCGGTAACGACACAGCCACCGACGTCATCTTTCACATGAGAGGAGACCTGCCCACCTTCAACTCCACTCGTTTCTTGACATCACTCGCTGCCATCGGTTCCATCGATCAGCAGCGTCTGTCCATCGTCAGCTTGATGTGAGTTTTCATCGAGATTTCGGTGGAATCTGAGTGAAATTTCAGATCCGGCAGCGTCGTGGCCACGGTGAGGATCTCGCCGGTGAATGGACCGAACCAAGGATCTGTGGAAGAGACGATGAATATCTTCATTTCTACTTCAATGGCCGTGTTCAACGCTTCTGGTATAGACCTGGTCGAGAAGGTGAATCAGTACACGATACCGAATCCGGGGAATGGAATCACTCTGGTGGGAGTGGGTGTTGGTATTGGAGGTGAAGAACCTTCTTTCGTCATACATCTCAACCTATTTCATCATCATGCATCTCATCATCACACGTCTCAATATATCCATCATGCATCATCATTTTATACCTCTCCTTTCACTTGATGAGATAGCTAAAATCCTCCAGTGGGTATGCTGTGCCTCATCAGTGCCATATGCATCACTTGCGTTCTCTATCGACGCCGTCTGAGTAAATTGAAGAAGAGAGTCAACAGCATGGCCATGGTGGACATCTCTCAACTCAACACGGACACCGTGAAGAAGTCATTCATCAATTTCGACGAGCTGAAGAACATGAACATGATCGGATCGGGGGCGTTCGGTGTGGTTTACAAGGCCAGGTGGAGGGAGACACAAGTGGCGGTGAGATGAGCATCATGATCGCGATCGAGATCACATCACCATTCATCAACGCCACCATCACGATCACATCATGCATCACCATCATCGATCGATCATCGACATCATCGAACACCTTCGATCTGCATCATCTCCTCGCTCTCATCACCATCATCACCTCGATGATCGTGACGCTCGATCAGGTCAAACAGATTCGAGCCGAATACATCACCCAGAAACAAGTCCAAGATTTCCTCCACGAGGTCGCCATACTACAAGGTCTCAAGAGTCATCCAAACATCGGTGAGCTCCCCCACGATACAACGGACCACTTTAACCTACGCAGTCGTCTTCATTGGAGTCACTTTCCCTCCACAGCCTCTCAGTCTCGTCACCGGTGAGATGATGACGTCATCATTACACCATCTGACGTCACGACAGAGTTCTGCAGCGGAGGCTGCCTGTGGGAACATTTGAGACAGAACGAGACAGAGATAACCATCGATGAAAAGTACAAGTTTATGAAAGAGATTTCCCTCGGAATGCTTCATCTACACAAGGAGAAGGTAATCAGACGATATCTCGTGCAATCGAATTGAGACACACCACAGATCATACACAGAGACCTCGCCGTGCGTAACATCCTCCTCAGCTCCCATTTAGAGGCAAAGGTGACGGGACATCCTACCTCTATATCTAAACCGTGTCAGGTGGCCGATTTCGGTCTCTCTCGATCACAAGAAAACTCCGATGTAGATGGAATGTCTGTGACCATGTCCATGATTGGCCCCGTCAAATGGATGGCACCAGAGGCCATACAGAAGAAGCAGTACTCTGTCAAATCGGACGGTGAGAAGAGAGGAGAGGTGTCGTGTTAAGAGGATGGCAGCCTTCTCGTTCGGTGTTGTCGTGTGGGAGATTCTAACGGTGAGGGATCCGTATCCACACGAAGATGCTGTGAGCATCGCGGCCGATGTGATACACAAGGACAAGAGACTGTCTATACCGGAAGATGCACCGGAGGACCTGAGAGATCTCATGACGAGTGGGTCGTCTATTCGCATGCGATACTGTCACCATCATCGTCCGTGTTCTATAGAGCTTCAGCGTCATCGATGTGGACGTGATGCTGAGTGATTGCAGGATGTTGGAAGAAAGATCACACGGAGAGGCCGGACTTTGATGAGATCTGTTCGATCCTGCGCACCGACAACACATTTGACGTCTATCCACGTATATCTACTCCTTCTAAAACGAGCGCGAGCATCTCGCAAGAGAAGCAGAACGTTTACATCGGCTCATCAGATGTTACATCGGTCACTGACGATGGATACATATAAATATTATTATCTGTAGACTGTGTGCTTGCGTCTCAAACATGTTTGGTATGAACGCTGAATGCCTTAGAACATGCAGTTGAAGTCACCCATGAAGTATTGCATGAAGCAGTGAAGACTCTCATTTCAAAACAGAGAACGTTTTAAATTTTCCTCTTTATATTTTCATCGTGGCTTAGACCGAAACAGGTGGCAGTCTGTCTGAGGCAACTGGGGCGTTCACGACAGTCTGTTGTCCTTGCTTGTGCTTGATCTTGTCGGCGATCTTTCTGGCCTCGTACTCGTCTCTCTCTGGCCATCCCTTTCTCATCATGGCAATGACTACGATGATAGGTGTCTGCCAGAAGCCCATACCACCTCCAAAGGCGGCCTTGAAGTAGGCAGCGGTGGGCCAACCAGCGATGAAACCACCGGGTCCGGCGGTGGCAGCCAAGATACCGACACCAATGGGCCAGGCGATGAAGAAGATGGCAATGGAGTAGATGACTCCGTGGACGATGGAAGAGACGAGTCTTCTCAATCTCTCAGAGTGGCCGATACGTCTCTCGAGGATGTCCAAGTTGCCTCCAAAGAACCATTGGACAATACGGGGTCCCTCTCTGATCGAGCGAGGGGCGCGGATGGGTGAGATTCCAAAGGCGGCGAGACGAAGATCGCGAGAGGTGAGCATACCACTGATGACCCACGTGAGGATGCCTTGAATGAAGACGGTGACGGCTGCGTCTCCAGCCATTGTGTTGGGAAACTCCCATACTCGGACGGGGTAGGCGTTGGTATACATAGCGGCAGCAATACCCAAGTTAATGCCTGCATCGAGGATGGTGGCTCCGATGACATTCATAACGATGATATAGAGGATGTTTCTAGTCGTCGGACGTCTGGTGGCTGGCTTCTGCGCGGGCGCTGGGGGAGGAAGGTTTTGTTCAGGTATCGTAGACATTCTATATTTGCATATCAGCAAGTCGATCTTCTTCCCCTCTAAAGATCCCTCACCGTGTGTAGTTCTTTAAGTATAAATAGAACGATGATGTTGTGCGTGCGTCGTGTGGTTGTGTTGGGTTGTCTCTTCGTGGTGAGGCGAGCGAATGAAAGCGCTGAAGAGACAGGAGAGCGAAAGGTGCTGAAAACTCGCGTAGAACCAGAAATCCGCAGAGATTCCCGGCAACAGCACGTGCTGCATGTGGTCAACATGAGCAGATAGATGCGGGATGAAGAGAGGATTGCGGCTGTGTTGTGTCAGAGGATATGTCTGTGGACGATGATGAAGGAGATGATGTGGGGTGAGCTACCTTTCGGAGGCGGAAATGTCAATGGACTTTGAACAGAGACACCTATTAGAATCTATCAATTGTGGAAAGTTAGAGTGATTGAGAGGAGAGAGACACGGAGGTGCAGGTGTCGGTGGTTCTATAGAGGCGACTGCGGTGAACCGAGTTGAATCAAATGGAATTCGACGCGTTTCGAGATTAAAACAGATTAAATCGTAGCGGACGTTTATTTACACCTTATTTCGATACACAGGCCCAGTACCTTCTTCATCTGACATCTCATCAGACACCATCTCTTCATCTCCAACTCACTCGTTCTTATCCTCTCCGTCTACGTTCTCCTGCGTAACCGTCTCCCTTCTCTCTCCTTCTGTCAACTCCCCCGCCTCTCTCTTCACGTCGAGACCTTCCTTCTCTAATTTCTCGAGAGCTTTGGTCACCATGACTTTCATCTCTGAAAACTTTGGGAGGAGCTTGATCTTTCTCTGATAGAGGTCCATGTCGATCTGCTTCGCCGCAGCAGCTTCCGTGTCCAATTGCAGGTGAATCTGTGTGATTCTGCCAGACAGGTAGCGGACTCGCTCGATGTCTTTGTCTTTGATCATCGTCTCGGAGAGGTCGGCAAAGTGTTTGTGGCACACTCCAAACTCTTTCAAAACGACCTGCAGACGATTTAGACGTGATGTGATGATGTAGGTGGCATGTGATGACCTGATTGAGACTCGAAGGAGAGAAATGGAAGAATCTTACCTCCTTGCATCCCTTCTTGTCTCCGGGTTCTTTCTGGTAGGGTGAGGTGCACTTCTTGTAGAGAGACTGAGGGTCCAATTCGATGTGTTCTGCACAGTAAGAGGGGCGGGGACCGATGTACTCTTTCAGAGCGGCGTTTCTGCATTGGAGTCCCTTCTTTCGGTTTGTGCCGATGCATTGGACGGCTCCCTTCTCTACCACCACCTGCGATGGAGATGTCAACACGATGGAAGGTGAGACGATGTCGGCCTCACCTTCGGCCTCACTTCTTTGACTGAACTCCAGGGAAACTCCTTCCTCCTCTTCTTGTTGGCTCCCTCGTCCCCGGATGAGTGATCCTCTACGACTCTGCTCGTGTTTAGAACGTCTATCGATGGAGAGATGCACCTCTTGGCACCATCGACCCAGTAGTATGGTTGGACGTATCTGGGATGAGGGACGACACGCTCGGCAATGTGAGGTGGTCTACCCCCGGCGGGATGGTAGCCACTTCCTTCGTACATGTATTCGGAGGGGATGGTGATATGCATTCCGTTCTAGTGGGTGTCAGTTGCGGTAGTATGTTTAAGAGTGTACCTGCTGGAAGTGAGGTGGTCGTTGGGTGTCTGAGAATTTGATGAGATGGGGAGCCCAAGAGTTCCACTGGAACGGGGTTACTCCCATTCGTCGAAAATGCGAACGCACCTCAGTCAGAGTAGGAGAGGGATCTGCGATGCCAAATCGAAAGTATTTCGACGTTAGACTGGTGAAGTTGGTGCTGCTCTCCATCATATGATTCTTTTTACAACTTTCTAAGACCAAGTGTGCATCTTCACTGTTTTTGTGTGGGTTGTATGAGGAGTCTCCTCTGCCTTCATCAAGTCTCTGTATGATCCTTGGCATATCATTTATGAGTTCGCCCAACTTGGGTAAAGTCTCTCTGACTTTGTAATCCTCCTGTAATCGTCCGTCAGAACCTTTCCCCTTCTTCAGAGGTCGTCCATATCCCCTCTCATCCAGACATCCGATCACCTTCTTGTCTTGTGTCTCGTCCGATAGACTCAGCAAGGCCTCTGAAGCACTCTTGATATCAACAGAGGACTTGTCCATCATGGATGTTTGTGCGATTTTACTAGGTGATGGGGAGAACGGGCCGTCTTTTCTGTTGGCGAAAATCTTTGTCAAAGGAAAGGCAGCAGACAGGACACAACCGGAATATAACCTTCCCACAGATCTCCCCGAAGAGGAACAAAGAAGCTTCCGCAGCGGGCAGTGTTCCCCCACATTGCGCTCAAAACTCTCTCAATGCTCCTCGCTCCATAACATCAGCACACGACCAACGGTGAGCTCTGGCAAACGGCCTGCTTTCGGGTAAACTATCACCTATCGGAGGAAGTTTCGATCGCTGTTTCCAAGGACAGAGGCGCAGTCTGAAGCTCCGCGACGTTTTATACCAAACGACCATCACGGCCTCGTCAGACAGCACCGCTCATTTCGCATACACTTGTGAACGCGAGCATTAAGAGAACAGAAGGAAAAGAAAGCGCCCTACTTTTGTCCTATGACAAGGACAAAGAGGATGCAAATGACGAGCGATGCTTGTGCTTTGAAGAGGATGTGATGTCTGACAGTGACATCAGAAGAATTGACGACCCGTACGGAGAAACATTCTGCCCTGAATTTGGGAGGAGAACCAGAATGGGCCGCAGCGTAGGAATAGTCAGCATGGTGAGGTGAAGACACGAATGCATTCAGAAGTCTCTTTTTTCAGCTCGACTGATACGAAAAGATGATAAACCGAACAATAAAATCAAATCTACAATGATTTTATTCCCGCCAAGGCAGTTACCGTTTTAGCCCTTCAGCCCGTCATCATGATGGACGACAGCGAGCCTCCAGCGAGGGACACTTCTCCTCGACGTTACGAAGATAGTCCAAAGAGGGGCAGAGGTGATCGAGCGAGCCAAATCAGGAGCGAGCCTTCGCTATCCGGTGGTAAAGAAGAAGAAGAGGTGTCACATTCCACGCATCACGATAGAATCTGATGTGATCCAGATCGATCCGGGTCAGAATTCGCGAAATGCAACGCGAACTGCATCTCCTGCACCGAGGAGGAGAAGAGAGGTGAGAGAGACGATTTCACCACGACTAAAATGGTGGAGGTTGTAGCTACAGATGATGAAGGAGGGTCTCCACCTCCCAGTGGAACTCCCGAGATGGCCAGGAGGAGGAGTAGAATGTCCATGTCCCGTAGAGATTCAGGTGCGACATACATCACTGTGAGGTGATACAAGATCGATTGACTGATACGAACGGCAGTTCAGAAGAAGTCGAAGAAAGACAAAGGTGAACATCTTTCACGATGCATTCGTAATTGACTCGTGTGAAGCTGAAAAGGTGGAAGACGATGATACGTCAGCTCCGCAGCCAGACACTGAAGAGGTAGAGACCTCACCAAAGCCGAGCGAGAATTCAAAGAAAGAAAAGAAGGAGAAGAAAGAGAAGAGCTCGAAATCTGAGGCCGAGCCAGACAACGAAGAAGAACCTCTGTCACCCGACGAAGGAGGAAAGAAGTCAAAGAAAGAGGTGATCTTGCATCACCATCTAATGCATCGGCTCATGTGTTCAGAAATCATCCAAGAAGGAAAAGACAGAAAAGAAGACCAAGAAAGAGAAGAGTTCGAAGAAGAAACCGAAAGAGACAAACGTCTATTTGGAAGCTTACGATCAGTCTCAGGTGATCTCTCGTCGCCTCATGCTTCCTTCGATTGACTCCATCACAGAGCGAGACCGAAGGAGGACACTCGGAAAGCTCTCCCAAGTCAAAGAGGTTCGTTGGGCAGAGAGAGAGGGTGCCACCATCACCGATGAACCCGAGTAGGAGCTCAGAGAGAGATAGAATGAACCGCACGAGGAGAACAGCAGGTGAGTGAGAGAGGATGAAAATGGTTGACTAATGCAGAAGAAGAGAAGGAGGATGAAGAGAAGAAGGAGAAGGAGGATGAAGAGAAGAAGGAGAAGGAGGATGAAGAGAAGAAGGAGAAGAAGGAGAAGAAGGAGAAGAAGGAGAAGAAAGAGAAGAAAGAGAAGAAAGAGAAGAAAGAGAAGAAAGAGAAGAAGGAGCAGGGAGATAGCAGCGGAGACGAGAAGAAAGACAAGAAAGTTGCCGTCACATATGAACCACCCAAGTGAGTGTCACCGATCATCCACGTCCATCACAACGGTCATCACCTGATGCTTCATCAGATATCTACCTCCCCCTCTCGATCACGATTACACGGCCACTTCTTTCTTGGTCTCTCTATATGGCCAGATCGAATCATGCGAGGTGACATCACCTCCATCATCTCATCTTCTAATGCGCCCAGATGCTGGGCACCGAATCTCTCTACTGCAAGTATCATTTCGTGCACGGTAACGACTGGGAGATGATCTCGGTAAGATGCACGATCTCACCATCACATCTCATTTCATCCATCTCGTCTCATCACGTCTTAGGGAATCAAACACGGCCTCACTCAATATTCGAATCGTTCAACATTTTCGAGCGATCGCTCCATGGTGTGGAATTTTCCAATAGAGGCCAGCTTCAAGAGCACGAACGTCCACGGCTGGCCGCAGCTGTCGGTGGTTCTATACGGTCCAGATTGGAAGGGCAACGACGTTGTCTATGGCTACGGTTACACTCACGTGCCTGTTAGTCCGGGGAGGTGTGACGAGATGTGACGGTGATGTGATTGATGTGATGATGCAGATTTGTCAAATACGTTCGGCTGTTCTGTCCGATGCACAACGTGACGATGACGGAATGGATGAGTTATTTCAATGGACAGAGGGCGGAGTTTCGAGATCCAACGTTTGTGTGCCAAGCAGAAGGAAGGCATTGTGAGGCGTCAGATATCACATCGATCGACATCATCGCACCACATCATCATCATCCCACCATCAAGATCATCGCACGTCACTTTATAGGTCTCGCATGACTGACGATGTCGAACAGTGACTAAAGTGAGGAGTAAAGGAGTTGTTAAAGTTCAATTCAACGTCATGACTAAGGGAATGGCTGCCTTCGGTTATACGGAAGAGAGGGGAGGCACATCCGAGCCCATTGTACAATAGATTAAGAGTCGTGGCGAATCGTCTCATCAACTCTGTGCATTTGCGTTCAACGAGATCACATGCAGTTGCTTCTTGTGGTTCGGGAGGATGAGCTTCGTCTGCATAGAAGAATAGTTCCCCAAAGTGAGAATAAAATACTGACTCATACTGAAGGCTCTAACGTGCATCCGCCACTGAGCCGAATCATTACAAACTTGTAAGGTCAGAAGAGCCAATATTAATAGTCATGTTACAAAAGAAGAGACAAATTGAAAAGCGGTGGGGCATTGTATTTAGTGGCTCAGCTTCTGCTTGTAGCCCTCAGCCTTGGCGTCGTGCGAGGTCTCGTCCATCTTGTCCTTGACGGCATCGACTCCGGCGTGGAGTCTGGTTCCAACGGAGACATCGCTGTCCTTGGCGATCTCCTTGTTGACCTCCTTGGATGCGGCGGCGGATCCTCCCTGGATGCTCTCTGAGACGTAGTTGACGGCGTCCTTAACGGTTTGCATGTTGTGTGTGTGGTTGTGGTTGTTGAAAATAATGAGTGGAGGTGGATTGAAATGACCGGTGTTGAACCTGGAAAACTCGGTGAGATTTGTAACTTTGAGTTCCACAGGAGTTTTCATCATCTACAATGACTTGTTTTCATTATCGAACAAATGAATCAATTCAACACGGCATCCAGCTCAAGAGTGGATTGAGTCAATATATATATATCTGTTGCCGACATGTTTATTCACGTCGTAACCTTACAATTGAAGGAACAGACCGACAATACAGAGTACAATGAGGAAGAGAGATCGAGCGGATGAGGCAGCATCTCCCTTTACAACGGAATCGGGGTTATCAGAGAGGGAAGGACACACAGTCTCAGACAGGGTGATGGTGTTGTTGAATGGTGTGTTGATGTACGCAGTTCCAACGGCAGTGAGAGCTCCGGTAGCAGATAATTCGGCGTTAGCTATAGAGGATCAGACTTGTGTGGACAAGATGGACGATGATGTGAGATGATGTGACATGGACAAGATGGGTGAATGATGATGGGAGGGTGTTGGACTCACCCCAGTCCTGGTTGGCACGGTAAGAACCGAACCAAGCGTACTACTCTCGTTAGCCAGAGAGTCAGATGAAGAGAGACGAGATGATGATCTCACCCTCTCGATCCAGTCTAGACTGTCAAAGTAGGTGGCGGTGGATTTCAGATCGTCGGCCATGACAGTGTAGTTGTTGACGTTGTTGACGGCCCATTCTGTGACCCAGACGGGGATGTTAGGGTGGTTTCCGTGGAAGCTCCACAAGAAATCTGACGTCGAATGAGATCTTGATGGATGCAGGTGCTCACCGTAGACACCATAGAAGGGAGTGCCATACCAGTGGATGGGTAAGAAGTCGGCCTGTCTGCGTGAGAAAGAATTCAATGTGACGATATGATGCGAACCTGATGGTTGGGGCAGGCAGTGAGGAAGTTGTTCAGCCAGCCAAGACCGCCAGCAGACACTGCAGGAAGTCCCAGCTTGATGCCGTACTTCGTCTTCAGAGGAACAAAGTATTGCATCCAGAGGTTGCACGATGTCTGATAGTCCATGGCGGTTCCTCCGACGCTGGCTGGCTGGTCTGGCTCGTTGAATCCCAGCACCCGATTGGCCTTCAACGCCAAGAGAGTTTTCTGTCTCATCTCAGTCCATCGAAAATGGACATCTCATTCACCTCTAAATTCTCAATATCATTGCCGTTGAACTGCATGGGGACGAACTCTATGCATGCGGGAGCGGGTTGAAGGGGCTTCAGACTCCAGTTGTAGTACCAAGAGACTGCTTTTGTGGCCTGAAAGGGCTTGAAGTCGGTAGACGCATTGAATGGGCTGCCGATGCCGAGGCCTGCTCAGATGGTCAGGTATCAGCTACAGTCGGACGCGCATTGTGCATCCTGCCTCACCTCTCTTTCCAGATGCAGCGACGAGGGCAAAGATAGTACAAATTAAGAGGACAGACGCTCTCATGCTGGCTCGCTACCGATCGCCCGAGAAAATGACGTGACCCGCTGGTATTTATTGTTGACAACCCCGAGGCAAATTCTTGCGGAAGGGGAGCCAGCTGTCTGTCTCGTTTTACATACAGACATCATCACCTCTGACGATGAGAGCCAGCCTGTTGAGATCTCAGCACGAAGAACAGATGAGAGTATGGTCCGTTCACGACGATCGGCTGAGAGACGCAGATAGCAGAACGTATTTATTCCATCATATCATCATACAGAGGAGGACGGGCAGACAGTTTTAGACAGGGTGATGGTGTTGTTGAATGGTGTGTTGACGTAAGTAGATCCGACGGCAGTGAGAGCTCCGGTAGCAGATAATTCGGCGTTGGCTGTGGAGATTCAGAGACATGGACGAGATGGATGAATGATGATGGGAGGGGGATGGTCTCACCCCAGTTTTGGTTCGCACGGTAAGAGCCGAACCAAGCGTACTGCATTCGTTAGCCAGACAATAAAATGAAGAGAGGAGAGATGATGATCTCACCCTCTCGATCCAGTCTAGACCGTCAAAATAGGTGGCGGTAGAGGATAAACCATTCGCCATGGTGGGGTAGTCAGTGACGTCGTTGATGGCCCATTCTGTGACCCAGACGGGGATGTTAGGGTGGTTTCCGTGGAAGCTCCACAGGAAATCTGATGTAGAATGAGACCTCGATGGATGCAAGCACTCACCGTATACGCCCCAGAAAGGAGCACCATACCAGTGGATGGGTAAGAAGTCGGCCTGTCTGCGTGAGAAAGAATCCAACATGTTTGTATGATGTCAAACCTTGTGATTGGGGCAGGCAATGAGGAAGTTGTTCAGCCAGCTCAGACCGCCAGCAGACACTGCAGGGAGTCCCAACTTGATGCCATACTTTGTCTTCAGAGGAACGAAATACTTCATCCACAAGTTGCATGCTGTCTGAGCGTCCATGCTGGTTCCTCCGACGCTGGCTGGCTGGTCTGGCTCGTTGAATCCCAGCACTCGATTGGCCTTCAGCGCCAAGAGAGTTTTCTGTCTCATCTGAGTACAGTGAAGATGGATCCATCTCTCATTCACCTCTAAGTTTTCAATGCCGTTGCCATTATACTGCATGGGGACGAACTCGATGCATTTTGGAGCTGGCTGAAGGGGCTTCAGACTCCAGTTGTAGTACCAAGAGACTGCTTTTGTGGCCTGAAAGGGCTTGAAGTCGGTAGACGCATTGAATGGGCTGCCGATGCCAAGACCTAGCGAGATGGTCAGGTATCAGCTACATTCGGACGCGCATTGTGCATCCTCCCTCTCACCTCTCTTTCCAGATGCAGCGACGAGGGCGAACACAGTGCAGATCAAGAGGACAGACGCTCTCATGCTGGTTGGTCGAGAAAATGACGTGACATCGCTGGTATTTTATTGTTGACAAATTCTTGCGGAAGGGGAGCCAGCTGTCTATCTCGTTTCACGTCGCGACGTCATCACCCCTTTGATGACAAGATCGTAGAACAGATCACCATTATACATCCGTCTTTATTCAAACCTCTTCAAAAATTGCTTCCTTCCCTCGGTAGAACCTCCAGCTGCATGTCTGGACTGTTGGGCGCCTCCGAATCTGGCGAGTTGGGTGTGTGTGAGTGTGACGTCCTCCTCATCGATCGAATCACTTTAGGGTTGAACCACAGATGCCATTCCCAGACTGAAGAAGATAAGTACTCTGAAAGAGAGAGATGGAGAGGCTCTCACTTGGCATGAAGATGTTGAGAGAGAAGAAGGCCATCATCCACACGAGAGCGTACAGAGCGTATAGAGTCTATACTCAGTCAGTCGGACCGACGTGTATGTGAGTCTGTCCCACCTTGATATTGATGGTGTTTTTCCCCGGCTCGGCCTGTATGATGATGTTCAAGACCGCGTTCGCCACACCAAAGAGAGAGAACAGACCCGTCAGTGCCATCACCTTCTCTCTTTCAGTCTGTAGAATAAACAGAAGGTCTCACCGCTTTGATTCTTCCCTGCATGACAGCTGGAATGATACTTAACAGGTGTATACCGTAGTAGACATAGCCGATGCTGAAGAGAATCCACACGGCAGTGTAGAAGGAGAAGTAGAAGACGATGTATGCTTTCCACGCTGACTGAGATCTGGACGTGAGCTCGATGACCTCCTGGTGAACGCATCAGCGAAGACGGAATGAGAAGAGTACTCACGATGCCGACATACACTAGGAAGGATAGACCACAGACAAAGACATAAGCGAATCGAAACTTCGATACGTAGGACATCTTCAGTAAGATATCTTCGACTGTCAGGTGAGGCTCGTAATCAGGTTTGATTTTTTTTAGCATCTCTTCTCTCTTCATCTTACGTATGGCTTCATGGTAAAGCTCCGCCCTGTTTGGACGTCAGATGCGACTCTCCCGATCATCGGGAGACGTACCAGTGAAAGAGGAGAGCAGAGAAGACGAACAGAAGGAGGTTGTCTTTGAAGTAGTAGAGGACATAGTAGCCCTTTGGACTCAAGTTTCCAAAATTGCCAAAGAAATCTCCACACTGAACGGTCTGCCCTGAGAAGAAATTTCAGCCACTCGTGACGATGATGACGGCGACTCACACAGACACAAGATGAAGAGCAGGATCATGGAATACTTCGTGATGACGGCTCCCGATCCCTTAGCTGAAGTCAGCCAGAACTCTAAGACCAACCGGTAAGCCATCAGGAGAGTGATGAAGCCGAAGATGATGCCTTGGAATATTCTCAATTGCTTCAGCTGCACGTTGTATGGTGAGAGTTGACTGGTACCTGGAAGAATTCAACATCAGGACGACAAACTGTTCCTGTGTCTCACTCAGGTAGCAGTTGTCGATGGAACTGCCAAAAGACCACGACAGACCGGGAACCATAGAGTATCCAAAGAACCTGCGAGACAGTGAACATGCGATGACAATGAGATGTAACCCACCCATACCAACAACGACAAGAGCCATCGCTCATGCAAACACCTCTGTCGTTGCAAGTGGGATTCCTCAGAGAGCAGTCGGGCACATAGGTGACTACCTTCGTAGCAGTGGAGGTCGAGTTTGTGACGGTCGAGGTTGCGTTGTTCTCTGATTGGGAGTACACTCCTGCAAAGAGGAAGAAGAGGAGAAGATGTTGAAGCTTCATGCTTCGGGAGGAAAATGATACAGTTGGGGTGAATCTCTACGCGGCTGCCGACACACAGTTTCCCACCGATTTTCACCTTATATCTCACTGGTTCACTGAATTTGACGAGTTCGGCAGGTTGGTTCGAAGTTCCGCACCAGTTTGGGATTCACCCTCTTGTATATATATCAAACACATGCCAGACTGATCCCACCGACACTGTTTCATGTCACACCTCTTCGTATGATAATATACGGTACATAGAGGCACGTCATCATAAATGCGACTGCGACCGCCTCAAAGACTTCTCCTGATTTGGACGCCTCACGCTTTTCTTTAAGTCGGGGTTCGTGGGACTTACCCGTTTGTACTTCTTAAGGTTTATCTTACCCCGTTCCCATCACTACCTTACGAGGTTGGCATGATTCCTTCATATGAACTGCTCTATGTATTAATATGTTTTGACTCCGTGATCATCAATCTCGTTCGTCTTAAATCGGGGCGAGTTAGATGGACGGGGCGTATTCACCTCTGTATCTCCTCGTTCAGTGTGGAGGTACCTTCGATTCCTCTTATCTACGTTATATCATCACACTCTGATGACAAGGTCTCAGAACAGATCGTCATTATACATCCGTCTTTATTCAAACCTCTTCAAAAATTATTTCCTTCTCTCGGTGAGCCCTCTGTGTGCGTGTCTGGACTGTTGGCTGCCTCCGAATCTGGCGAGTTGGGTGTGTGAGATTGAGATGTCCTCCTCATCGATCGAATCACTTTAGGGTTGAACCACAGATGCCATTCCCAGACTGAAGAAGATAAGTACTCTGAAAGAGAGAGATGGAGAGGCTCTCACTTGGCATGAAGATGTTGAGAGAGAAGAAGGCCATCATCCACACGAGAGCGTACAGAGCGTATAGAGTCTATACTCAGTCAGTCGGACCGACGTGTATGTGGGTGTCCCACCTTGATGTTGATGGTGTTTTTCCCCGGATCAGCTTGTATGATGATGTTCAAGACCGCGTTCGCCACACCAAAGAGAGAGAACAGACCCGTCAGCGCCATCACCTTCTCTCTTTCAGTCTGTAGAATAGAAAGAAGGCCTCACCGCTTTGATTCTCCCCTGCATGACAGCTGGAATGATGCTCAATAGATGCATACCGTAGTAGACATAGCCGATGCTGAAGAGAATCCACACGGCAGTGTAGAAAGAGAAGTAGAAGACGATGTATGCCTTCCACGCTGACTGAGATCTAGAAGTGAGCTCGATGACCTCCTGGTGAATGCGTCAGCGAACCGAATGAGAAGGGTACTCACGATGCCGACATACACTAGGAAGGATAGACCACAGACAAAGACGTAAGCAAATCGAAACTTCGATACGTGGGACATCTTCAGTAAGATGTCTTCGACGGACAGATCAGGCTCGTAATGAGGTTTGATCTTCTTTAACATCTCCTCTCTCCTCATCTTACGGATAGCTTCATGGTATAGTTCCGCCCTGTTTCGACGTCAGATGTGATTCTCTCGTGCATCATGGTGGACTCACCAGTGGAAGAGGAGAGTCGAGAAGATGAACAGAAGGAGGTTATCTTTGAAGTAGTAGAGGACATAGTAGCCCTTTGGACTCAAGTTTCCAAAATTGCCGAAGAAATCTCCGCACTGAACAGTCTGCCCTGAGAAGTTTCAGCCACTCGAGTTATAACGTTGAGAGGGAATGGTGATGACGGCGACTCACACAGACACAAGATGAAGAGCAGGATCATACAGTATTTTGCGACGATGGCTCCCGATCCCTTTGCGGAACTCAGCCAGAACTCTAAGACCAACCGGTAAGCCATCAAGAGCGTGATGAAGCCGAAGATGATGCCTTGGAATATTCTCAATTGTTTCAGCTGCACGTTGTATGGTGAGAGTTGGCTGGTACCTGGAAGAACTCAACATCTCGAAGACAAACTGTTCCTGTGTCTCACTCAGGTAGCAGTTGTCGATGGAACTGCCAAAAGACCACGACAGACCGGGAACCATAGAGTATCCAAAGAACCTGCGAGACAGTGAACATGCGATGACAATGAGATGTAACCCACCCATACCAACAACGACAAGAGCCATCGCTCATGCAAACACCTCTGTCGTTGCAAGTGGGATTCCTCAGAGAGCAGTCGGGCACATAGGTGACTACCTTCGTAGCAGTGGAGGTCGAGTTTGTGACGGTCGAGGTTCCGTTGTTCACTGATTGGGAGTACACTCCTGCAAAGAGGAAGAAGAGGAGAAGATGTTGAAGCTTCATGCTTCGGGAGGAGAATGATAAATCGGGCGAATAGCTGCCAACGTACTAGTTTCCATCGTATTTCGCCTTATAGCACATGTTACCTGAAATTGACGGGTCGGCAGATTGAAGTAAGTTCCGCGCTTATATTTGGGATTCTCTGGTAAACATATCAAACATGCCAGGTACTCACACTTTTGCTGCCACTTCTTCGCGAATGTTAATATATGATAGCATTGAGACCCGTCAAAGCAACCGCCCCAACTCGTGGGACTTACCCGTTTGTACTTTCTTTAAGGTTCATCTCGCCCCATTCTCTCCGTTGAGGGCCTCCCGCCCGACATGAGAGTACTCGAATATGTTCTGACGTCACGCGCCGATCAGCTCGTTCGTCTTAAATCGGGACGTGTTCGGTGGATGGGGCAGATTCACCTCTGTGTTTTCTCGTTCAGTGTGGAGACACCTTTCACACTAATCACCTCCCGCTCTTAACTACGTTATATCTGAGGATCACGTCTTCTGCATCGTCACCCATGGTCTCCCACCTCGACGTTTCTGGTGGATCGGAGAAATAAAACAATTTCACTCCATCTTTTATTCATACTCCTCGATCGGTCCCTTCTTCTGTTGTGCCGTGACCGCCAGAGAGGACAGACTCTTCTTCGCCGCTTCTACTGTACATCTGGTGATGAAAGGATGCTGGTTTCACGTCAGTTTTCCGCGAGATCTCGATAGAATTTCCACCTCCAACAGCTCCGTCGCCGGTGGTCGATCGTCTGCACTCATCCTGGTGCACACTCGGATGAAATTCTGGATCTCAGGTGACATCGAGCCGGGGTTCTTAAAGGGTGGAATACCTTGAGAGACGATCATGAGGAGAGCTGTCATCGTCATCAGCTTACGATCGTCATCATCATGATGGTGTAATGATGGTGATGATGATGGTGATGATGATGTTGAGCATCATCACACGATCGTGACGATGATCACCTTTTAGAGCTGCCATCTCGAAGAAGGGTGGTTCCTTCTCGACCAACTCGAGACACATGACACCCAAACTCCATATGTCCACCTTGTGATCGTACATAGCCTCTCCCGCGATGACTTCAGGGGCCATCCAGTAAGTTGTACCGACCGTCGTTGTTCTCTTGCTGGCCTCTGGCGTCAGGGCGGCGCTGTAACCGAAATCCGCTGTTTGAAATCAATCGAAACTCTCGAGTCTTATCTTTCTATTCGATTGGATGTGAGGAAAAGTTTCACGATGAACGTGGGTGGTAGAAATAAAATGAAATAAATCCTCACTGATTTTCACGAGTCCGTGAATATTGACGAGGACGTTATCTGACTTGATGTCTCTGTCGAGATGTCAGTGAAATTTCGTCGAATAAAACTCGACCTGTGGATGATGTCGTTCTTGTGGAGGTAAACCAGACCCTGTAGAACCTGTCGCGGGTCAATCTTTCGTGCCACCGGCCCGTACTGACCGATCTACAGATGTGAGCAGATACATTCTCCGGAATCTGATCCGTGTGTTCAATGACATCTGTCAACGAAGAGCCTTCCACGTATTCCATCACCACCTGTACAGTCAGAAATTTCGATGAAGAATCATAGAAATATAGTGGAAATAAAATGTATCGTGAAAAAGATGAATTTTGTAGAGATTCAGAAGAAAAGAAGTCGTGTGGAGAAAAAATCGAAGAATGAAATGTACCACTCACCCACAGAGTTCCCAGATTATAAAAGCTGTCCACAAAGTTGATGATGTTGGGGTGATGCAACTCCTTCATGATGACAACTTCAGAGACAACGGCCTGTTTGTTCGGTTGCTGGCTCATAATCATCTTCTTCACTGCCACTTCTCTTCCCTGTTCAAGGTGAGACGGAGTGGCGGGAAAAAAATTGGGACGTGACGGAATTGGGACCCCCTCACCTTGTGCTCCGGTCGCAGGTCTTTGGCCTTATATACAGATCCTGATCCACTGAAGAGATTTCAGCTCGAGATGGAACATGTGATCGTCCGATCGTGATGATGAGATGAATAGAAATAAAATGAAATAAATCATCACCCGGCTCCCACGATGGTTAATTCTCCGAAATATTGATCCGGGTCTCCCTTCGTAACGATCTCCGCTGCATCGGTCAGCTCAAAAATTCAAAATTCAAATCTCACCGATGGCGGCATTGATGTCCTTCTTGATGAGAGCGGCGAGAGATATTCCAGGTTTCGTGTCTTCACTCTCTACAACGACGCTCGTGATCTGTGGAGCAGTCTCTACAGACTTGATGAAAGAGGCAGGCGCGCTGACTTTTCTCTCCACGACCTTTCTCCATTAAAAATTTTCCCGCCAATTTTCTCACCCCAGCGACATCGTTGGCAGAAGAGCTCGACTGTATCGATTGAGCTGTGACGTGGAGGCGAGTGTCCTTCTTAAAGTGTGGGAGGGCGTTCGTGCTGCTCGAGAGGTTTGGAGCGGAAGGAGACACACCCATGGGTGTCTTCTGTGGAAAGTGGCTCACGTTGTTCGGTTTCGTCCATTCTGGAACGGGTTTCTGAACAATAAAATGAATTTCTTCCATTTTAAAGTTGGTCTTCACCTTCTCTGGCTCTTGCCGGGCTCTCATCGTGGCTGGGACGACCTTTGGTTTCTCATCTTTGAACGTGTTCTCGTTCATGACTCGCTTGTCTGTCGGCTGTGATGAACGGGAACCATCGGTGGAGTGAGCAGAGGCGAGGGCCGAGTTCTTTAGAGTTCTGAAGACGGGTTTGTCGGGGAGCTTGGTTGGCGTCGTCTCAGGTACCATGCTGTTCGTCTGTCCTTTGTTCTTGGCGGCTAATTTTTTCCTCCAGTCTGGCATCTCTGCAGCACCTGCACTCATGGACCTGGATGATGTCATTTTCGAATGGACATTTTGGATGATAATGATGATGGAGGACGCACTCGAAGACGTTGAAATTGGCCTGTTTGCGAATGTCTCCCGTGATGAGCTTCTCTTGGAAGGCCATGATCTGATTGATCTTCTTTGCATTCTTGTTCCTCTCCTCCTCTGAGATACCCGATGAAGCCAACATCATCTCCCATTCTGGATTCATCATCTGTTCGTGTCACTTCATCGTGCGATTCACACAATAGACAATTCGACTCACCTTTGCAGTGTTTGTCGTCTGTTTCGTCTCATTTTTCGACGGTGCAGGAGGAATGACGTCTTTCGTGCCTCTGAGACTGGAATGAGCCGTCGGTCGGTGAAGTCCCGACCCCTCCCTCAATAATGTTGCCTTCTTCTGTCTGTCTGCCGCTCTCTGTTCTGGACTTGGAATAGTTACATTAGAACCATCGGCTCCTTCGGTTGCATTCTTTGTGGGTACATAACCCGCCTGTGAGGCACGTGGAGATGTCTCGTCGAATGATGAACGTCTCTGAGGTGGTGAATGAGATCCGTTGGGGTCAGGTGATGCTGGTGCAGAATCTTTACCGCTAGATCGTTTTGGAGATTTGGGAGCGATCAATCTCATAAAGAAGCCCTTCACTCCTTGCTTCTTCGCAGCTGACGTCGAACTGTCGCCGTTGCCACTCATCTCGCATATGATGATTTAGAGGATCGGCCAATGTCGTCGGAAGAGCAGACCAGAAGACCGCTCGATGATGCAACCTCTTCTTCTCTTGTTATCTTCTATATCCTCTCCTCTCGCTGTCGATGGAGCTCCTCTCACTGCGTGAATCGTCTATCTGTGGGCACAAATCACATAGGAACGAGTCACTGTAAAGGTGCAACAAAATATCATTTTTGAAACGTCACTACCTTAACCGTTATCCTCCCACACTGAGCCATCCACTCAGCATCTAAAGATACCCACACACATGAATAGAGAAACCATTCTCTAAGCCACTCTTCACCTCATGCGACCTCTCATCTCTTCCATCACGAGGACCACAACGGCATAGAAGGAGCTTGATACAATGATAACTTTTTTATAATTGAATGTTTTCAAGGTGAAGGATTTATTCCTTGTCCTCCTCAGCCTCCTCGAGTCTGGTTCCATCATCACCTCCGGCACCAGTCTTTCCTGCACCATCCATCAGACACCGACTCGAGCACGTTCTCTCTCACCCTCATTTGACATGTCAGATGTCCACAGGGTAAGGTTGTCTCTCAGCAGCTGCATGATGAGTGTGGAGTCCTTGTAAGAGTCCTCGGAGAGGGTGTCCAGCTCGGCGATGGCGTCATCGAAAGCCTGCTTGGCGAGTTGGCAAGCACGGTCTGGCGAGTTCAGGATCTCATAGTAGAAGACGCTGAAGTTGAGGGCAAGACCCAGACGGATGGGGTGGGTGGGTGGCAGCTCGGTCGTGGCAATGTCAGAGGCGGACTTGTATGCGATGAGGGAGTTCTCGGCGGCCTCCTTTCTTCCGTTTCCGGCGGCAAACTCGGCGAGGTATCTGTGGTAGTCTCCCTTCCTGATAGAGGATAAGAGAAATGGAGCGGACGAGAGTGGAGGAGGGGACTCACATCTTGTAGTAGAAAACCTTGGACTCGCCGGTGGTGGCGGTCTGGATGAGGTGCTTGTCGAGGACGTTAAGGATATCGTGGCAGATATTGGACAGCTCGGTCTCGACCTTGACTCTGTACTCCTTGATGCGAGCGACGTGGCTCTCGTTACCCTTGTTCTCCTCCTTGGACTCGATAGAGGAAATGATTCTCCAGGAGGCACGGCGGGCTCCAATGACGTTCTTGTAAGCGACGGAGAGGAGGTTTCTCTCCTCAACAGTCAACTCAACGTCCAGGGAAGCGACACGCTTCATAGCTTCGACCATCTCTGTAATCGAGTCAGATCCGCTGCAAACAACCTTCTAGATCCCGTTTTCAATCTTCCTCGATCCTCGGCTCACAATATGAAACGTTTCGGATGTTCAAATGAGAATGGAAGAAGGTGACTCACCGTCGTAACGCTCAGCCTGCTCGGCGAGCTTAGCCATATAGACATTCTCTTCGCGTGCGTCGGCCATTCTGGAATATGATAGCTTTGATGAACGGCTGTGTGTGTGTCTTTGGTTGACCAAGGAATGGTGCCCACGACTCAAATTCCCTCCCTCCCTTTTTTTCCCTCCCCCCCCTACGAAACAATAAAACGAAATACATCTATTTTATTCTTTTCAATTCATCGGCTGTCAACAGAGAATAAAAGGATACGCTTCCGCTGTAGTGGATTTGAACGAAAACTCGAATCAGGCCTTGGAAAGACGGTAGGAGCGTCACATAGTTAATTGAAAACGGTAATACACAGCAGAAGCCACACGTGAACGAGGAATAGAAGCATGCAGGCTACAGACGACTCGTGTTCGGACCATCGGTGTCACCATCACAGCCTGGTGGCCTCCGTATCGACCATGAAACAGAAGCTGAAGGACAAATTCCATCACCACGACGAAGAGGGGAGAACTCACAGAAAACACCGCATCCTGAAGAAGCATTGGAATCAACAAGAATGGTGATGCATCACACCAACCTCGGCATGTAGAGCTGAACTCTCACAGGACCAATTGGAACAACAACCAGACTTGCAGTCGAGCCACCCTCCATCATCCCACCAACTTGGATGAAATCATCGGCATCGTAAAGACATCGGACAAAGTTCGAGTGGCAGGTGAGTCTCACGGAATAGGACCCCCGAGTCACATTCTATCAGGTTACGGTCACTCATGGAGCCCCATCGTGGCCACAGAAGACGATGCTGCGTTCTCCCTCATCGATCTGAAGGGTGAGATCATATCACACACGTGTCTCCATCTCAAAGACCATCAGAATGTTACCAATTGAAGAAGATCCTCTCCACCCCCGAACAAGTGAGAGCGACCAATGCCGTCACATTCCAATGTGCCACATCCATCCAAGTGAGTCCATCCATCTCTTCGATCCATCTTCATCTTCATCTTCTCTCCTTCTCACCTCTCTCCAGGACCTGGAGGACTGGCTGCGCCGCGAGGACATCCCGATGACATTGCCCGCCAATGTAGTTCTCACCGAAGTCTTTCTCGTTGGTCTGACGGCCTGCGTCTGTCACGGTGCCGGCTACGATTGGGGAACCGTCTCCGATTTCGTTCGGTCCATCACATTGGTCGATGCGAAGGGGGAGATCATCACCTACACCGATCAGGATCCAAGGAGTCTGCCTCTGTCGGAGGAGCTCTTGACGAGGTCCAGAGTCGAGGTGAGGTGATAGAGGACGGACGATGATGGTGACGGTGATGCAGGTGGTCACGCCGGAAGTGATGAATCACGTGAGGGGATCGTTCGGACTGTTTGGAGTGATCTACGCCATGACAATGTCTCTGGTACCCGCAGACATCATCTGCATGAGAGACAGAGTGAGTCCATCATCATCTCATGATCATCACCTCCATCATCATCGTGCATCACGTCGATCAGTCACTCACGTGATTCCAGTTGGAGCCAGTCGAGACCCTCTTGGATCCCGTCAAATTGAAAGAACTAGTGGAGAAGTACAACGGTTGGCTGGAGATATTCTGGGTGCCATTCAACGATAACATCTGGCTGAAGACGTGGGAGATTGCAAAGGAAGGAACGAAGAGAGACAAACCACACCATCACACCAGTGACATGGTGTTGGGAAGAGCGGGCAGGTTGATGTATGATCTGAGACCAGGTGAGATACGATGACGATCGACGATCGTGATGATGGTGATCGCGATGATCATCGTGGGTCGTGTGATGATGCTGATCGAGTGGGCAGGAAGACATTTGAGTGAAGACAAGAGACACAAGTTTGGTAAAGTGTACCTACACAAGGTATTCAAGATGATGAGCGTGGAATTTTCAAAGAAACCGATCGTCCACCACTACCACCGCTACGACGCGACTCACTACCGCGACTACATCGACAATTTCCCGGTATTTTCCCGTGAAATCTCGATGAAATCTCACACCACGCAGGTAGAAGACACTGAATTCTCCCTCCCAGTCGACGACGATTACGTGAACGCAGCGAACGGCTTCAGAGTACTGAAAGAAACCATCGAAGACATTGAAGCCAAGGTAAAATGTCGACGTAGAATTCTCCCGGAAATTTCTGACCCGGGGTAGGACGCTCTGTACCCCGTCAACCTCACTTGTGAGATGAGATTCACCAGGGGGACGAAGGTATCGATGTCTCAGCATCCACACGAGACGTCGAACAAGTGGGTCCACATGGAGTTCTTGAGAAGTTCTCTGTCTGGCCTAGAAGATTCTGCGGTGAGATGGAGGAGGAAAATTGGCGGGAAAAACTCATTTGGGACAGTTGGAGAAGAGTTGGTTGGAGGCCGTGCACAGGATCACGGGCAAATGGATTGAGATGGGAGGATTACCCCACTGGGCGAAGGGATGGCATTTGATTCCAGGAATCGACGAGTTATTGAAGAAGAAGGTGAGATCGTCATCTCAATCACCATCATCATCATCCTAATGATCAACACATATGATGTGACGATCGCGATGACTGATCGAATGCAAAGGTCATCAGAAAAAACTTTGTCGAGTTCAGAAGAACGGTCGATCCCAACGGAAAATTCTTGTCCCACAAATTCTCCCAGCTGCTGGAGAACGGTCCTGTGTCGGGCGGAGAAAGATTCGGAGAATTTTCTGCGTCGACAGAGTCGACGCGAGGTCACACCACGTCCAACGGCCACGCGGTCCAGGTGAGATCATCGTGGCTGGTTGTAGATGGACTGACCGTGCTGAAGGATGTGGAAGCACAGAAGATGAGAGAGGCGGCGGCGATGGCGGGACACAGCGCGAGCCTCCACGGAAACACTGCACCCGAAGTATTGAGATCACTTCAGGAGATGAGAATCGCACAGACAAGATAAAGAAGTCATCTGACCTTCTCTCGTATCGATTGTGAATTTCTTCTGGCAGCGAGAGATGTAGTTGGAATGGTCCTGCACGACTGTCGTGCTGCGTGGATGATGCTCTGTTACCATCGCACGCTCACGATCTGATGATCGGCGATCATTTGGTTCGTCATGAACCACCAGAAGAACTGCAGTGACAAATACACCGGCTCACAACACTCACACATCCCACATCATCAGCGCCGCGGAGAGATCTCATTTCCGTCTGGCCAATGGTAATGATGGTCCCTTCAACTATCGCAACAACAACGCCGCCACCAATCAGAGCGTCCACACTTGCATCGACAACCACCTCTTACGTCAGTCAGTCTTCCTCCCACAGCATGAGGGGTGGTAGCCTCAACACCAACGCCGGTTATTACGTGCCTGCGAGAGAGGTTCAGGCCAGAATCGAACGTAAGATCGAGGTCGCTAAAGGAAATGGAGATATCCACAACGAGAGGTACAGAGGATTTCTGAAGAAGGCTGCTGGGGCGTACGGCATCGATCAGAGGACCTTCAATGGATACCATTGAGGAGAATCTTTCTCTCGATTTCTCTGCGTGGAGAATAGATATTCACGCACATCACGTGTTGTCGTGTTCGTTAGGAGATGTGAAGAGATGTATGAGCGAAAATGTCTTTCTGTATGCCTTTTAATTGTCCTCAGCAGGTGGTTTGAAGAGATCACAACGCTCTGGTGTAGGCTCAGCTGGCTTGAAGAGATCGCAGCGCTCTGGTGTAGGTTCAGCCGGTGGCTTAAAGAGATCGCATCTCTCTGGTGTGGACTCAGCGGGTGGTTTAAAGAGATCACAACGCTGAAGCGTGGTATTCGAGCGCGACTCGAGGCGATCTTTCTCTTGTTGATCGGACTGCATCTCGATTAGAAGAGGAGATGTGGATGAGAGACGAACCATGTTATGGATCGAAAGTGTGGAGAGTTATGAACTGGTTGCCGTCTAAAGAGATAGCGAGAAAGCGGGTCTTCCTCTTCGGTGTTTTGGTTCCGGAACGCCTCGTCACCGAGCGAAGAAGGGGGATTTATTTTCTATTTCTATCGTTGATGTGGCAGTGCGCGATGATCTTCTTGACGACTCCCTAAACATCTCTTGGGGATGCAGTGGGCTTCCGTTGTCATATGAGACGAGTCGATGAACAACTCGTATGAAGAGTTCATTGGTGTCGCCATCGATGATTCTCTGCTGCTTTCTATCGCAGCTACAGGGTGCCGATCTGTTTACTCAGGGAAGTCTCAGTTTCCGTCCTCTTACTGAATCAGACACACGCAACACGCGGATGGTTACGAAGTTTCTGATCAACGTAATGCTGTTGATGATGATTGTTGGCTAACGAGAAGGGGAAAGCATGACGATGATATAGAGAAACAGATCGATTGGCATTTATCATACGAGGGAGAAGAAGGCTAGGGCCATAGACAATAGCCCCAGGGTCAATTGAGCAGCAGAGCTCGTATTGGGTTGTACGGCATTCGGCATCGTCTGCGGTGCAGGCCAAGTGTAATAGGTATCGTCATACCCCACGTTCGTTCCCAGACCTTCTCCTCGTCAGCTCCATCATCGTCATCATGATCATCATCTCACCGTTGTTTAAGGTGGACACAAATGTTCCGTTTCCAACGATGACTTGAACGAAGGCACTCGGGTTATTTGTCTTGATCGCACCGAAAGCAACCGTGGGGCTCTGATAACCGACGGTCGTCAGATTCAAAGGTAGGGACAATAGATTGTTCGGATAGAAACCGTAGACGTTCGTACCGTTGCTCGTGACGGTCGTAACGGTGGAGAGAGACACGTTAGAGGGTGGATAAGCGATGATAGTCAATCCGTTAGACGTGTAGTTCTGTCCCCACTGTCCGAATCGATCGACGCGGGCGGCTTGGAAGGTGAAAGAGGTTCCGTAAAATGCAACTTGGACCGTCTGTGCTTGGCAGAAGAGGTAGACCTTATTTTGGTTGACGAGGATATTGGGGATGGCACTGCCGTAAGAGGCAAAGTAACCGTCGAGTTGAGACGTGTCCACGTAGAGGCAGGTGGCTTTGGGTGGTTGGAGGAAGTAGTAAAAGGAGCTTGCTGAAAAGCGATTCAAAGAGGCGGAGTTGGCGTAACCGTTGACCACGGCACATGCTGGATGATGTCATCAGATCGGATGATGATTGGACGTGATGGTGTGTCGGACTCACGATAATAGTATATTCCAGAAGTGATTACGATCGATCCGGAAGAAGAGGATGTTCTGGAAGATGTGAGATGATGATGATGGGCTCTTCTCACGTGCAGACACCATTGTCATTAGACATGGTACCAGCCTCCCGAGTGTAAGTATAGAACCCAGCACGAGCATATACGGCTACACTCCGAGTGATGGCGAGCGGCTGATCTGTCGGATCATCAATGTTCCATCACATCATCTCGCACCCACATCCTGCATAGAGGACGGTGATATTCATGACTGTGGGGGTGTTGCAAGGTAGAGAAATAACCTTCTGTCCGTTCACGGGGGTGATGGTGGGGTAGCCCTGGTTGATGGAGACAGTGAAGGGTCCAGGGCGGTTGTCCGGCTCGTTAGACGTCAGAGTCACAGCGGCCCACAAGTTGGTGCTGTTTAAACCTGCAGATTGACAAGTGATGGTCAAGTTGGCCGATGTGGAGGTCGAAGGGAAGAGGGCGGGGTCCAAGAGGGTGACGTTGGTGTTGACTCCGTAGTTGGGGAACGAGAAGCATGAGCCGGCAGTTAAGAGGGTGGGAGATGTGATGACGGAGGAGGCGCGGCCAGCGTAAGGAATGACCGCGAAGATGAGACCCGTTTGAGTCGCACAGAAACTGATGGGAAAGCCATATGGGACACCATTGAAGTACCAATGAGTGGAGTCAGAGTTGTTATACATCACATTGGCGATCTGGCCGGGGGAAATCGAAGGATAGTCTGTCCATCGGTTCAACATTACGTGATGACATGTGTGAGAGTCTCACCTGATGATTCTGTGAAGTTGTAGTTGCCGGGTTGTGTGGCTATATAAACGGAGGAGGTTGGATTGGATAGACTCGAAATGGGGGTACGATTGGCGTATACGGGCCGGAAATGAGTGGTGTTGTACTGAAAATAGGTCGGTCTATCGATAGTGTAGCTACCGCCCTCAGAGGCTTGCACAAAGTCTGTGATGTCCAATGAGAGATCCGATGGTGTTTCTCAAACTCACCCAATCGAGTGATGTTGATGGTCAGATTGACTTGTGCTCCAAGGTAGAAGGTGTAAGGTAGTGCCGCCACTTCAAAGTGTTTGCAAGCGACGTAAGATGGGAGTGAAGAGCCGGGTACTCCATCGCAGACGTGCTTGAATTGGACGCCATTAACATAGCGGACGACTATGGAGTAGTAGCTGACGTCGTCCGTGATGTATGGGGGAACGAATGCACCACTGATCGGAACATACGGGAAGGAGTACGTCTGAAGAGGAGCGTCAGACGGTGATGCTGATGTATGAACTCACATCTACAGCGAACACTGAGGTTACCGCTGCCAAGAGGAAGAGGAAGGCTCTCATTTGCATCTGCAGATCTTTTGGCGCCCGAAGAATGAGTGCACTTCACACGATCCCACGTTAGCTGAATGAGAAATATGCACTTAGATCTCTCCTGGAACGGAACAAGAGACAGATGGCAGACTACAATGCCCGTCACGCTTCAACACTGCAAAAAAAAAGCTTTTTCACAATTTATCAGATCACGTACAGGAGCCTAAAGGTCCTTTCTACTACAACCATCGACTTGCTGAAACGATTTTGTGTAGATCTATTGGCGGGATTACAACCACCATTTCTGTCCATATTTCTGTTTCGAGCCCAGCAAGTGGTCACTGCGGAACTCACAGGTGATACACACTTCCACCCTCTTCTTCAGTATTTGTTGATCCTCTGGATGCACACGCTCACGTTCTCCTGCGTGTCGTAGTAGAAGACGTATTTCTTCTTCTGGCAGTGAGAGATGGACTTGGAGACGCTCATGGAGGGCTCTCCCGCAGCTGCTTCCTTCTTGTGAAGAAAACTGCTTTGGTTGATGGCAATGTTTCCCACGTTGCTGTCGACATACGGTCGGACATTGTTCTGTCCTTTCACTTCGAGATCGATCTCGATGTTCTTTCCCCAGTTTCCTGAATAGACCAACGTATGTGCCATTCGCGTCAGAGAAGTATTCTCCTGGGCCGTATGCTTGTCCCGCCCTCCTGGCGGGATCGAAGCTATCGTGACAGATACCCAGAATTCCTTCCTCAGATTGTTCCGTGCCAGGCGTAGAACGAATTGGTCATCACGTCAACCTTCGAATGCACCAAGTCAATGTGTTTTCTTTCAGCTCTGATATTCTTGGGTGTGAAAGAAGATGGAAATCGACGAAGGCGGTTCAAGTTGGAGGGAGTAATTTTCCGGTGCACGATATCTACTGCGAAGACACGTAATCGACCCTTCCGTGGGATCCAGCGGTGTCGGAAAGGTAAACCTCACGTGTATCGTCCTCTCTCAAGTCTTCAGGTCCTCTCTTCTACGGCCGCAGAGTGTGCCATCCAGATCCTGAATCAAACTTCTGATGGGGTTAGAGAAGAGAGTCGAATGGGATCCAGGTGCGTGTCCTCTATCATCTCTTCCCTGTCTATTTTAACTCACCTTGTCCATCATTTCTCACTTATCTTCTCATCATCTTATGAAGACAGTGACCAACCAATGTGACCATGATGAGCGTCTGCAGAGAGACACTCTCTTCAGCCAAACAGAGATCAGGAAGATGCGGTAGAGTCTGTGCCGGTGTGTGCATCAAGCTCTTTTCGAAGGAGGAAGAAGAGAAGATGGAGGCCAGACCTCTACCAAAGATTCACACCGGTAATCTCTTGAAGGTGATCTCTCTCAACGTTCTCCCTCGTGACCAATGATCCGATCGTCCTGCACATCAAATCGGTGGACGAACCATTCAAGTTGATGGATCCGATCCCATCAGATACACTGAAGGGTGCGTGTTAGATGCTGAAGCTGTACAGCCGCCATCGACGATGCGGAGAATATCATGAGAGAAGGAAGAGTGATGTTGGACATCGGAATGCACATCGAGCTGTGCAGATGAGATCGTATCAGCGGTTCATTCTCTTCCCATCGCAGTCTATCGTTCACACCGTGCTGAATCGAAATGAGGTTCTTAACGGCTTGCTCGAACATGGATTGCCTCTCACAAGGCGTCGATATTTCTTCCGTTCTCTTGACTGATTCTCCAACCAATCTACTTCCGCACAAGGAAGAGAAGACGAGTTTGAAGGATCTCATCCATCCCTCCGGTGACCACCTCACCCTCATGAACGTATTTCGCCGATTCCAAACGAAGAAGAACAAGATGCAATGGTACATCGACGTGCACCTCGATATCGACCCGAAACGGGCCTGCAGCTTTCAGTCACGTCAACGATGCGACGGTGGGCAGACACCTGATATTGAAGTCATCCAAGCACGGACGCGGTCCAGCGGATGGTGATACAAAAGGTTAAATACAGACTTTCTATCTGAGAGGCATGACCGTACATTTTGTCGATTTACGGGTGTGCCCCTCGAGCGAATTTTATTTGAAAGAGCCAGGAGGTGATCCAGGTGAGAAAATCGATCATATTTCCAGATTGCGTGGTAGCTGTAACTCTGGAAAGGACATGGACCTCTCCCTCTCCTCTCTCAGCTGTCCCACTCTCCCCTTCCCCTCTCTGTCCCCTGCCATCTCCTCCGCCACTCTCGCTTCTCCCAGACTCTTTGTCAGTCCGAAAGCGTCTTCCTTCATCATGTCCAAGGGATACTCTGAATGTGCCTTCTCATCATCAGTCCCTCATCGTCATCTCCCTTCCATTCACCGCATTATCTTGAGACGACTGAGCTGCGATCTTCTTGTTCTGAGCGACGGACGATGCCCTGGTTGGGGTGAGGAATAGCGAATCGAAAAGGCCTCACCTGCTGATGGTGCCGACGAACGAGTGTTTCTTCTTGCCCCTGGGCGTCACGAGCTCCTCCCCGTTCAACGTGGGATCTGGCGTCAGACTTCTGATGGTTCCTCTATCGCTCATGAGTTTCCTACAGATCGATCTCGAGAGGTAGTGGAAGAACTTCTGTGCCGTTTGGCCGTTCTGCTTGAACAGATTTTCGAGTGAAGATTTTTCAAAGCAGTAGACCTTGGCAGACATCTGCTTCACGTCAACGGACGAACGATTCGATGTCTCACATCGTTGTCTACTACGATGTCTGCAGGTGCTCCTCCACCGAACCAAAAGTTGATGTCTCCAAATATGTCTCCCGCTCGGTAGATCTCCGTCGGAATGCTTGGAGCCTTCCTCTCTTCAGTTCTCTCCTTCTCTTCTTCCCCACCTTGTCGGGATTATTGTATCGCACGACACCTTCTAAGACTTGATACAGTTTGGGCGACATGTCTTCCCTCCTTGCGATGATGTCTCCCCTCTTGTAAGTGTTCAACGTGGCCAGCTGATCGATTGAGCCGAGAGATATCCAACTTTCGTCTCACCTGCAGGATCTGAGACCACATGCTCTCGTGTGATGAGTCATCCGTGGAGGACCTCACTTCTACTCCTTCATCAGCATTGTGGCCTAGACATTCGACACACCTTCTGTATCTCTTATGATCTCTTGCAGGTCCGCAGCTTGCGCCGAATTGACTCTCTCTCTCCTTTTCGAGGGTGACATCGTATTGGCTCTCTTCAGCCCGGCACTCCTCAATGTCTGCTGCTGTTGAGCGTACCATTTCTTCCACAGGGTATTGATGTAATTGTAAGCCTCCGAGTGCATCTCGGCGGGGAAATTGAACGTGTGCTTCTGCTTCTCCGTGTGGAAAGTGATGTTACGATCTTTCGTGGTGACCGTCTGTTACATGTCAACGGGAGTTACACAGAGAGATGATGAGCTCACGTGTATCTCCTCCATCTGAATTGGAATCTTGTGGGTGACGCCAAAGTATTTGGAGTAGAACAAGAGCATCTTCTCGAATATGTACAGGTTACCTTCCACTCGAACCGTCTTGGTGATACTGCATTCCAGTTCTGATCGTCTGATGAGTCACGCTCGACTCCTTCTTCTCACTCTTCAAGAACGGAACATCCTCCGCGATCGACAGCTTCTTCCTCATCTTCACCAACTCGGGTGGTTCTTCTTCTCCACTGAACGATCCGTTGTTCTGATGACATTCAGACGAATCGATTGCGTTCGCATATCACCGTGTAGTCGAATCTCTTCACGGCATCTCGGATGGGCAATCGGTACAAGTGATGAGACAGTTGATTGCACATCATCTTGTAGAACTTCTCTCCAAATCGATGATCTCGACACAAGACACGGATGAGACCTTCTTCTTCTAACCGAACGATCTGCGTGCGTGCGCCGGATATGGTGTAGATTAGACGATTTGAGAATCCCAAGTTGAGGAAATCTGCCTCTCCGAAGAAATCACCCTGTGTGATGTTGGCCGAGATGATGGATGAGTGGATGGATGAGATGGAGTTGATGGATGCGAAGGCGGCACCTGCTCGATATGAATAGTTTGGGATAGACCTGCGAGTGTGACCTTTCCCTGTTTGAGATGGTACAGACACCGCGTATTCTTCCTCTTGATCGTCTCCCCTTGCGACAGGTAGTGCGATTCGGAGCAGTCACTCAACATTTTCTGTTCGATTTCAGTAACTATGACACATCTCATTTCAATCGAAGGAAGAGAAGAACCGAGTCAATCAAATCGATGACGATATCAATCGTAGATGTGAACGATAGAGATGCACAGAGGAGAGATGATGATGATCACCCATTCGTTATGTGTTAGAGCGTAGAGGGACTTGGTATTGGACTCCACTTCGGGAGTAGCTCGTGATATGAGAGAGGGTGACCTCTGTGTGGGAGGTGACAGAGATATGTTGGTCACTCGATTCTGTAGCCTGTGGAAGATTCCACTCTGTGTCCGTCACATCTCTGCGAGATTTCCACGAGATTTCTCTCTCACCTTTAAAAATCTGGGAAACGAATCGTCTCGCATGAGGACGTGTATGGCGCTCTGAACAGGATCGAATAATTGGACCGTAGGGTGATCCATCTGTGATGGTGTGAAGGGTGATCAAGATGAAGAGACTTCACCTTCTTTCGAATGTCTTCTAAAATAGACTGATCGATGTTCAATTCCTGCGGTGCATTCGGTCTGATCGGTGATCAGCTGCTGATCGTCATCGCGATCTCACTTGATGTAACTATTGAATATCTCTTCCGCTTTCGTTTTCCGCGTTGATTCGTCTGTGATGGCTCTGTATCTCTCCACGGCCAGGTAGAAATTGAGATTTTCCACCGAAAATTCGGTCTTGAGAAAAGTTCTGAAATAATTGACTCCGTGTCCGTTGTGCAACACCTGATGATGAGTGAGACTATATAAAAGGTGGGAGGGTGATGCCACCTCATCGATGCCGGGTTTAGACAAGATGTTGGTGGAGAAGTTGATCTCCGAGATGAGACCACCAGATAAGAACCATTCATTGAGAGAGAAGGGTGCTCTGCACTCGTTCAATCTGACTAACTAGTTCATATCGTCAGATGGTGGTCACGATGGTTGAATGGAGTGATGATGATATCACGAAGGATCAGTGGATCGAGATGCACACCAGCAACAAGACAGGATCGAATGTCTCTTGGTGACTCTCCTCCCACACCGAAAAATCTCTGATGACAGAATGGTCGATCACGTTGGTTGTTAATCTCGATTTGAATCCCTGTATAGTATCGTGATAATCTTCTTGAACTTTCGTCACTGAAGCAGAAATGGTGTCCAACTGTCGCCGTCAGATGGATTGATGTACGTCCGATGAACGTACGATTGTGCTCAAAGTGAGCTGTTCATCGCCCTTGGCCCTGATGAATTCTAAAGCCAGGTGATTGTTACTTCCAAGAATTAGCTGTTCAGATGCTTCAGCGACAATACAATCGTGAAGTCGTCACCTCGTTCTGGGTGTAAAACTTGGTCAATGATTGATGTAAAACGGTCTCGGCGGCCAACAATTCTGGAGATGATTAGAGGAGCGCAAGGATTGGATCACCTTTCTGAATCGTTAAATACTTTTCTAACGCTCTCCACAAGTCTTGCGTGTTCTCTTCGATGGTTGCCACCCTCTCTTTGTGAGCTTTGAACTTCTTCTTCTTCTCATCTTTGTTGGATGTATCTGAATCTAAACGTAACGTGTGGCGAGCATCTATCGCGGGCATTCGCACTCCA
>MDYQ01000363.1:0-16641 GCA_003024175.1 Planoprotostelium fungivorum | reverse complement strand
TTCTCAACTCGAGCAGAGGAAGAATTTTGTAAGAGGTGTGAACGGTCAAGTGATGAGAAGGAGGATCGTGAGAGAGATCATCGAGACGGAGAGGAGGTAGAGTGTGTGGTATCTGACATGCGTAATGTACGTACAGTTACGTTTCGGGGCTACGTAGAACGTTATCGCATTTCAAAGCACCTCTGCAGAGGAGCACTTTCAAACATCTGGTCAGCCAAGCTGATTTGAGAACTATTTTCTCCGATCTAGAGGTGAGATATCAAACTACAACCTACCAATTTACAACGACATACGAAGAAACATATACACCAAAATAAATACGATATGTGCAATGTTGAACTATAAAATATGAATACTTTTTACAGATGATCTACGGTATCAATTCCTTCTTTCTCAGCAGTATGGAAGAAAAATGGAAAGACTGGAACATTCTCTCCACCATCGGCGACGTCTTCTTATCTTGGGTGACCCTCCATCTCCATTCAAGCCGTCCCAACCCTGACACCATCACAGCAAAGCTCCCTCAGGTTGTACGCTCAGTACGTCAACAACTTCAACGCGTCGATCGAGAAATTAGTTCAACTGAGAAAATCGAATTTAGAATTCGACCTGTGGATGACCGTGAGTCCATTCGACACGTGCCGACGCGTCTGACGCGTTCGACAGGAGACGGAGAACAATGGAAGGAGAGACACGTTGGATCTGCACTCTCTGTTGATCCTGCCCATACAGAGGATTCCACGCTATCAGATGTTGTTGGAGAGAGTCAAGGCGAAGACGAACAAGAGACACAGTGATCACGATCTGCTGTCGCAGGCTTTGGAGAAAATCATACAAGTGGCCAGATATGGTGATGAAGCGTTCGAATGTGAATCTGAAGGAAACAGTCAACGATAAGAAGAGAGAAGCGGAAGACATCCACAGAGTGACGAAGATAGAAGGGAGGATGGTTGGAAAGGTGAGATCATTCTCATGATATCGATGTGCGATTCGATGATGGATGTGATGTCAGTCGATGTGTGTGATTTGACGATAGATGTCGTGATTTCAACGAGACAAGGAGAAGCAGAGAAGATCTCACACATCGACAGACGAGAGCTGATTGGAGTGAAAATCAAGCCGCCAGGAGGCTATTGATGGAAGGCCTTCTGAGAGCAAAGACATCAGACGAGCAGAAGACTCTTTGGCTGGGTCTGTTCAGCGACTGCGTCGTCTTAGCCAAACCCAAAGAGCAACATCTTTACATCCGCGAGGTGAAGACATCGACCCTATCGTGTTCCACTCTCCCTTCTTGTCCTTTTGACTGAGAAGATTCACAGATCTGTTCGTTGAAAAATTTGGGAATCGTCAACGACCAAGAAAACGCGGGAACGGCCAGACCCATCTTCGGGTTGTACATCCGGGGTAAGACCGTTTCATTCGAATGCAACACGAAAACCGATAAGGAAGATTGGGTATTGGCCATCGAGCTCGCCATCAACACGTGTACGACCGAGATGAGAAGTGAGAGAAAACTCGATGAAAATTTATCTTACGTACGTACAGCGAGGATGATGTCGTGGAGTGCGGTGAATTCACCGGTGATAGAGAGTAACGGTAATCCTCTCATGAAGTCCAACTACAATCGCTGCAGGGTGTCGCAGATATTTGGAGAGCAGGTGAAATTTGGCGGGAAATTCGATGGATGACGTGTCGACAGCTGAGTCCTGGATTCTTGAGTCCGGAGGGTACAGGTGATGATGACATTCGACTCATCGGACGATCACCATCGCGGTGTCATCATCGATCGTCATGCTGATGATCTTTAGACGATGAAGAACCAGAAGAATCAAAAGACACCGTCGCTCCCATTCAAATCGATCCGGTGAGATTTCCCGCCATCTATTCAACTCAAATTTCGAATCAGAAGAGGCTATCCGTATCACGCATCTGTTCGGCACCCGAAGTGGTCGTCACCGCATCATCGTCATCATCATCCACAGATGAGACGGATCACAGCCGAAGGTCGAGCAGGGACAAGACATTCTTGAGGAGCGGCAGCAGTGCCCTCTTCAACATCCGCAGATCGGACGATGTGATCATGAACCGTAAGAAGGGGGCGATTGAAGAGAGGAGGAGGTCGGCAGAGAAAGGAAGAAGAGAAGAGAGAGAAGAGAGAGAAGAGAGAGAAGAGAAGAAGGAAGAGAAGCAACAAGAAGAGAAGAGAGACGAGAAAGAAGAGAAGGAAGAGAAGGAAGAGGAGAGGAGAGAAGAGAAAGTGGAAGAGAAACAAGAGAAAGAAGAAGAGAAGGCAGAGAAGCAAGAAGAGAAAACAGAAGAGGGAGAGATAGTTACAAAGGGAGAGGAGAGAGATGTTGCGACGGGCATGAGACAGTTTGAAGAGAAGATGTTGTTCAACATGGATGAACTGATGGATGTTTTACTTCCAACAGAGACGTTCATCCGACAGGAGGTAAAGACAACATGCGGTCCATCATCTCACGATGTTCTAGTTGAGACGAGAGATCCAAAGGAATTTCCTTCAGATGGGCTCACCGAGACAGAAGGTATGGACATTCCTCTGGGATGTGTCCGAGATGTTGAACTCTCTCAGGTCACGTCGCCGTTCTCTCTTCGGCCTGATGTTGTGGTAGCGGTGACTTCTCTTCAGACGGCTGGCAAGAAGTTGACCGAGTTAGCTTTGGGTGGAATAGAGAAGCATTCGAGATCTTAAACTCTCACGTTGAACTGCTCGGATCGCCACACATGTCTCTTGCGAGACCTTCTCTTGTGAATAAATCAGGGTCCTTACCAACCTTTTCAACGTAAAACACGCAGGGTATGTCTGAGAACAGCCAGACTGCTCGTTCCTCTCTTGTCACCGAATTGCTGTGTGTGTGTGAGTCCTTCTATCATTTGGGATCACTATAACGACCTCCACTTTTGATAGTTTCATCTCCGCGTACCATCGATACAGGACGGTTATCTCTTCGAATAACGCCGAGTCTATCTGCGATATTTCGTCTCCTCTTAATCGATGACGACATAAGTTCAGACACGCAAGATGAGAGGAAGGGAGGTGCAGATGTACCTCCGTCTCCAGTACACGGACACGAAACTCTGGTTCACGAAGCCAACAAGGTAGCAGACACAGATGCTGGAGACATCGGATGCAAGCGTCTGCGAGACACGTTCGAGCGCTCAGGTTTCTGCGTTTGTTATCTTGTTGGTGGCGAAAGTGACCATGGATGAGATCAGATGATTGGACATCGTTGAAGGGGTGAGTATGGACGATGGAAGCCACCACTCTGGCTGACGAGCAATAGAGAGACGACGCCTGACCACGAGATTTCGTGTTACGCAGCTTCCGAGAACTGTGAAATTTCGAATTACGGTGGAGTCAATCGTGCGTGCCATCGAGTGAGAACACGTACAGGAGTCCTTGCAGCGAAGCAGTATATCATCTGCTCTCACAGAGATCGGATGTATCTTCTCGATTTCACGAGCCATTCTCATTTGGGATCACAGCCATTATCCTTCAAAAAGGCGAAAAGATCGTGGCCTCGACGCGATCGACGACCCTACATAGAGACAAACAGATTCGCACATTTCCATTCTTTCCACGTGCTTTGTATCACTTTCGCTTTGATAAAAGGCCGAGTGCTGTCAAATCATCCACCGTCCAGGTGGTACGCCTCGTCGCACCTCGACTCACCAGATTCTGTTACGACATTCATCACACATTAGCACCTCAATGAAAAGAAGCGATCTCCAAGAGATGCTCTTGGCATTTGATACAGCAAATCCCCTTCTATCTTCAGACGCATCTCTGAAGATATGTCCAAGTCCCTTGTGGACTCACCTCATTGTGAATTTTGTCAACTACTATTGGTCTGTTAACGCGTGTTCTGGTGACGTGGTCCATATTCCCGCGCATTTATTTATTCGTTCTCGTTGAAGAGAGTGAGACTCCATCTCATCTTCCGAAACACACATCAACACACATCTTCCAACAGAACGGATAACAGATGATGAATGGAATCATCACCACGATGTCACTCGAGTCATCTTACATTCAGTGCTGAACAAAGAGGAAGTACCAAGTGAGTACACACAACGTAGCTACTTCAATTGTCTTTGGCGCTTGGAGAAGAGAATGAGGAAGCAGTTTGCCATCCTTCGTATCACATGCAAGTTATGGAAAGACATCAGTGAGATTTCCTTTCTCGCACTCTTCTCACTTCTCAGTGGACAGCTCCACTGACTGGCTGACCGAACAAGATCTGTCTCGCGCAGTGAGAGGGCGAATGATGCACTCTATCCGGTTTTTCTTGACATACACTGAGCTTGAACCATCTCTGGCATACGTCGACTATAAGAGAGAAGTAAAAACAAACGAAGAAGCAGAAATAGACAAAGAAGTAGAAATAGAGGAAGACGACGAAGAAGATGAAGCATTTGAGATTAGATGGCTGCTTTGGGCCAATACCCGTGTTGAAGATGACGAGGCTGTCACAGAAGAAGTTAGACTACTACTGGTCCATCCAAAGGTAGACCCGTCAGCGAGAGACAACGATGCCATCATAGTGGCATCTCATCAACACACAGTCGAGGCGGTGAGGCTGCTTCTGGCCCATCCAAAGGTATCCATCGGCAAGGGACAACGAGGCCATACGATATGTACATAACTCTGAGATAGCAGGGCTACTTCTAGCTCGCCCAAAGGTCGATCCATTGGCGTGGGACAACGAGGCCATCAAAATAGCAGCCTCAAATGGTGATTGTGAATTGGTAGAGCTCTTTTTGGCAGATCCACGCGTGGATCCATCAGCAGGGAACAATCAGGCCATCATCAATGCCTCTTACTACGGCCACATGGAGATTGTATGGATGCTATTGGCAGATCCACGAGTCGATCCATCAGCACAAGACAATATGACCATCGCCATTGTTAGCGGGCAAGAAGGTATCGATTTGGTGCCTATAGCATGGTGCAGCTTCTGAGACTATCAAGCTTTTACTGTCACATCCTCTCGTGGGTCCGTTCAAAGGGTTCAGTCCGGCCATACGAGTAGCTATGCTGAGAGGAGATAACGATGTGGTGCAGCTACTCAGAAATCATAAACCACAATCGGCCCAGCGAACACAAGAATGATAAAACGTTTCTATTCAATGTACTCTACTGTCTAAATATATGTACGGTAGAAAGGTGGTTGGCAGAGAACAAGAAGTGAGGACAGTGGCGGGTAACTATTCTAGATTTACGGACAACGGAGCTCCTCAAAGAGATAAATTATCAAGTCCTCAATCTCGCGAATGCTCTGCGAGTGTCGTGGCTGACACAACGCAACCTCACCATGCATCAACTACCCCAAGATATCGTCAATCAATTAGAAGAACGAGGTTTTACAGTGAAATCGTGCGAAAGATCAGGCAGCACCTCTACATCGTCGACCGCGACCCTCACCTGCCATCACAGTGGTGAACCTCTAAAGTTATTCGTCAAAGTGAGTCGTATCTCCTCTCCTCTCACCATCTCATTTTCCAATTGAGATCGGGGAAGAAGAGACGATGCATGCCGAATTCGAAAGTTTGAAGGCAATTGATGCTGCTAGTCCTAGCTTCTGCCCCAAACCGGTTCTCCTCTCAGAGTGCGAAGGTTCACATTATCTCATCGTAGAACATCTCCATCGGCTGCATTCTTCCTCAGACACCTCAGAATTTGCCAAGAAACTTGCCAAGGTGAGAGACAACATCCATCATCTGAAAGATGACACGGCCAGGTGCACTCTGACACCAACAGAGACGGACTCTTTGGCTTCTCATGCCCGACTTTCTGTGGCAGCACGAGACAAGAGAATACACAAGTACTTTCGTCATCTATATTCGAACGTCACTGATCGAGTGAGACAGACATCATCATGGAAGGACTTCTTCATCGAGATGAGATTGAAACCTCTCCTCACTCAACTCCCTCAATTGTCGTCCACTTCAAAAGTTTTCTTAAAAGATATTGTCCCACGACTCTTGGACTCACTGCGTGAAGTTAAGAGGATGATGGTACGTGTTGCTGACCCTTCACAGGTGGTACGTCTTTTCCCATTCAACCTCGTCTGGTCCACGGTGATCTGTGGTCTGGAAACGCAAGCGGCGATCGCATCTTCGATCCTTGTTGTCTTTACGCCCACAGCGAGTACGAATTGGGCATGATGCGGATGTTTGGTGGCTGGCATTCTGAACGTGATTGAATGACGATCGATCCTCATCACGATCTTGACGTCATTCGACTGAACTTGAAAAGGGTTTTGGAGCGCTTATCACGAGGAGATACCCAAAGACGAACCTACAGAAGAATTTGACGATCGTATCTCTATGTATACCCTGTATCATCAACTCAATCATGCCGTCATGTTCGGTGGTGGTGGCTATACGAGCAGTGGGGAACGGATTATGAGGAAATTGATCGATAAATACGGATGACTTGATGATGTATTTATACGGATGCAGTGTATCTGTTCTCTGCCTTTTGCATCTTTTCCTTTCGGTTCAAGAAGGCCAAAACGAGACAGATCAACTGTTTGTGTTAATGATGATGGGATGGTGAATGATTGGCTCACAAAGAACACGACATTGATAACGTTGAGGACAACACCGATCCATTTGAATCCTCCCGATTCACCAAAGATATTGTAGATCAGAAGAATGACGTTATATACAAGTAAGACGGAGGTACCGATCATGAACTGGAACGGTTCAGATTTACATTTTCCATGTGGATCGATACTCACGTATAACATGTAGACTCCTCCAGGGAAACATCCTCCGATGAAACCGCAGATGGACAGAACGATCATGAGAGCACCAAAGATGGAGTTTTGGATGCCCAAAACGATGATGAGATAGATGATACCTAATATCTGTGAAGGGTGTCAGCTGCGATACGCTGACAACATCGCGCACCAGGAGAGCACAGCAGCATGTCGAAAGATACTTCTGCTTTCCCTCCACAATTTTGTGTGCTGCATTCCCGACGCCCATGATTCTTTAGAAGTAATTGTGTGTTTGCTTGCCGCCGCTGATTGGAAGATGACGATGCCTCCCTTGGTTTTCCTTGAATCGCAAAGCATTGAAACCCGAACAAACACGAAGAGAGAAGTGAATATGCGTTCCTCTCCCAACCAATTTATACAATCATCCTCTTCATTCATAGACAGAGGCAACAACTTTCTGTCTAGATGCCTGGCCGTGTTCTGCGTGTTGAAGAGGACCAATAAATATGTTCTGAGCAAAACAACGGTGACGATATTTCGCGGCGAGGCCACTTTGACGCCACAGGAGCATCCGAACGCCGGAACCCCTTCCTCCAAATCACAAGGTCAGTTGTGTGATTAATCTCCTTTCCTCCAGTAACCGTCAAACAACATCATAATGGCTGCCGATCGTCGCAAGATCCAGCGCTTAGAGGAGGAGTTAGCAGAGAGCGAGACAGTTCGAAAGAAGTTGGAGAGAGAGAACAAACGATTGGAGAGAGATCTGAAGGAAGCTCAGGAGACTCTCGATGGAAAGTCTGCCGTGAGTCGTCTATCGATGTCTGTTGGATGTTGTTCGCTGACGTGCGATCTCGTAGGATATCAGGAAGGAAGAAATGAAAGCAAAGATCAATGCGGAGGGAATCGACCACAAGGCGAATGACAGAAAGGTAATGGACGTCACTTCTTTATCATCATGTGATGGGTTTGTGTTGTCGCGAGAGGGTAATTGACATTGTACCTTGCAACTGATTCCCTTCCAGATGGCAGATCAAGCGAAGGAGATCGAGCGGCTAGAAAATGAACTGAGGATTCAGTGAGTCTCAATCGACTCATTCTACTATCCTCCATTCGCACACGTAAGTTTTCCAACCTCACACGTCACAGGAAAGACAGATTATCCGATTCAAATCGTGCGGGAAGAGAAGGTGCAAGAGCCGAGGTGAGTTGTCTTATCATCATGTGATATCATCCCATCATGTGATATCATCCATTCGCCACGAGATCATCGAGTTGACATGACCCCACAGGTAGACGTCAACACCGTCCGCTCTCAATACGAGACGAAGATAGACACCATCCGTGCCGAATGTGAAAAAGAAAAAGCGGTGAGCGTCCTTCCATTCCATTCCCACACAATCCTCTCACCTCGCTGAAACTCATCGCAGCTCATCCAACATGAGATGACCGTCTTACGTGAAGAATTAGACAAGGCGAAGCACGGTAGGAAGCCGCCGGCGTCGAGGGCTGGTGCTTTAGACAGACTCTCCGGAGATAAAGAGGTGGAAGAGTTGAAGAAGAAGCTGGCGATAGAGAAGGAGAGTCATGAACGAGAGATGAAGAAGGCCAACAAGGAGAAGATGGAGACGGAAGCCAAGGGAGTGGACGCGATCGCGCAGAGAGATAGAGTGCAGAAGAAGTTGACGGCGGCTGAGGAGGAGAATAAGAGGTGAGTGATCGTGCGGTCGATCGTGATCTCATGATGATCGCGATCTCCATCATTATGGATCATGATGATATGATCGCGATGATGATCGCGATGATGATCTGATGATACGTACAGATTGACAAAAGACATGGAGAAGGAGAACGAAAACAAGTGGCAGCTCGAGAAGAGCAAATTGAGCCTCGAGAAAGACATCAAAGACATCCAGCGTCAGGTGTGTTCCTCTTCCTCTCCCATCAACTGACACGACCGAGTTGAAAGACTCACAAGCGGAAGGCCTCAAATTGAAAGAAGAACTGAACGCCACACAAGCAAAGATGAGAAACATGGATGGGTTGACGCGAGACTCTGCATCCGCTCTGTCTCGGTTCGAGAATCAGATCGCCAGCACCAACAAGGTCAGCTTATAGATATGACATCACATATGACATCACATATACATCACATATGACATCTCATACAACATCTCACGACATCACATACAATATTGGGATATGACATTATAATATGACATCACGATATGACATCACATATGACATCACGATATGATATCATCACATCACGTGATGTCAAATGAACCCAAATCCAGGTCCACCAAGAAGAATTGAGCCGACAGAAGAACACGTACGAAGCGAAGATCAACCGATTAGAAGATCAAATCAAGACCAGCCGCCTGCAGAACTCAAAGACGGAAGAGTCCACCGAGATGATCATCGAGAACTCGAGACTGCAGAGGGAGATAGAGAAGATGAAATCGACGATGGAAGACATCAAGGACGATCACGAGAGGGAGAAGAAGAGAATCGAAAGGGCGAACAATCAAGCCAAGGCAAATCTGAACGAAGAGGTGAACTTATTTTCGAATCGATTTTCATTTTCTTATTTCGTGTATTGTAATTTAATTCACATCTTCATCTTAAAAAAACAACAATTCAAAAAACATCGACGAATCATCGAAAAACAATTTCTGATGGAGAGTGAAACAGTTGGAACGATTGAAACAGGAGCTGCAGAGAGAAGAGAGGAGGAGAAAGAACCAAGAGGCCACCCTACCCACAGTCGACCCCTCTGCCAACGTCAGCCCCTCGAAATCTGCCGCGACCATAGACATCAACTTTGACAAGGAATTGGAGAGACAGAGAGGCATGAAATTAGAAGACAACGTCAACAAATTGAGGTGAAGACATCGACAGCTGCCACCGTCTATATCTTTCACCGCTCAGAATTGACGAGAGAGACAGAGAGACCATCCAACAGATGGACAAGAAGCATCAGGTCGAGATCGATGAATTGAAGAACAAACTGCAAGATCGAGAGAGGGTGATCGTTCATCATCGCATCATTAATCATCGGATCATCCACCATCCGATCATCAATCATCCGATCATCATCCATCATCCATCACCCCACTGACTGTCTTCAGGTGTACCAGAGTGAGAAGAACAAATGGATGACCGAGCAAGAATCACAGCAGACCGACTTCACTTCCGAGAGGAAAAAACTATTGGAGCGAGAGAAGAAGAAGGCTTCCGAATTAGACCAACAAGCCGCAGAGGCCGCCGCCCTGCAGAAGAGGCTGACGTCAGCAGATGAAGAGAACAGAAGACTGTTCGAGCAGTTGAGAGATGCAACGGACAATTTAGAAGACGAGAGAGAAGAGAGGAAGATCGACTCAGAGAAGAACGGAGTGAAGATGAAGGTGATGATGATGTGTCACGATCTGATGATGATGTCATGTAGGTCCTGCAGGAAGAGTTGGATGAGAAGACGAGTGATTTGAATGAAGCTGTGGCGGAATTGAAGAAGGTAGAAAATGCACTGAGACAAGCGGAGGACAATCTCAAGGAGGTATGATATCGCGTGTGACATCGTAGATCACGTGATGACAACATCGTGCAGACGACCCGCAGTTTGGAGGATACAAAGTTGACTCTGGATGATACGGTGGCACAATTGAATGAGACCGAAGAGCGATTGAATAAGCACATATTAGAGGCCAAGAAGGATAAGGAAACGCTCACGAGAAAATTGGAGGTGAATCGTTCAAATGATTCGTTTCGTCTCGTCACAGACTTTCTTATTCTACCATCGTTCATTCTACATCATCAACTCTGTATTTTATTGATTTTCCTTATTCTCTTCCTTCATCATCTCGTTACAACTCTTCTTATTCTTTCATCTCACATTCATCTCACAATTTTCCTTATTCTCTTCGGTCATTTCATCGTTCACCTTACGATTTCCTTATTCTCCCCTATCATCTCATCTGATTCATTTCATTTTCTTATTCTCCTATCATCTCATCACTCATCTCACAATTTTCCTTATTCTTCTCCTATCATCTGATCGTCTGCAGGGAGCACAGAGAGAGGCTGAAATGGAGTCAAAAGAGAAAGAGAAGCAGATCAAGAAGAGACAAGAAGCAGAGAAGAGAGCTTCCGAACTCGATTGGTACTTTTTACCCCTCGAAGACCAAAAGGACAACGGCGACATTGCATCACCTGTAAGTATGTTACGTCTGTCGCCCGTGCTGATCGATGCAGGCCAACAAGTTGTTGAAGAGAATGAGGAGAGAGATACAGTCCGAGCTGGAGAATATTCGCGGCAGACACACTGCGAGAGACACATCGAGCGCGTCTGACATCCATCCCAGATTGGTTCAGGTGCATTGAGATTCTATTTTATTTCATTTTATTTCATTCAGAACATCTTCCATCATCATGGAAAGAAATTCCTCGACATAACAATTGATTTCATTTTATTTCATATAGGACACCTTCTGACACTCCGTTCAGGCCCTGGCCAATATCCCAGATACAAACAAGGAAGCCACTGCTTATCAATTGCAAGGATTGGTGCAGAGCTTAGAGGAAGCTTCTTACGACATCAACACGAGGTTATCTGTCGCTCTCGCTGTGACCGAGAACTTGGTCGATCCCGAAATCATCCGAGAGCTCCGCATCATCACGGAGAGCATGGTAAAGATCATCACCACCATCATCATTCTCCAACATGATGATCATCACCCTCCACCATCATCACTCTCTATCATCATCGTCACGGGCATCGTGGACGAACTGACCGAAACAGTTGGATCAAGATTGCGTCTTGCATCACTTGGAGACACCGGATGCCGTCGTGCGTTTGGCACTGAGGGAGATCGACGAGGAGAAGGCCTCGCCGGATTACCAGACGAAGAAGAGAAGCGAAGTTCTGACGTTCAGAGATGCTCTTCTCAACCGTCTCGCGGAAGGAAGGGCCAGAAGAATGCCCGGAGTCCTCGTCGAAGATGTGATCAACGTCCATCACATCATCGTCATCGTATCGACGTTCCATCATTGCATCTCATCTTCGTAGAGTCATCATCATCACAGTGCATCATCCATCCCAACATCACATCATCGTCATATCATCATCTCACGTTGCATCTGTTGACATCTCGCTGACTTGCATCTGTTGACATCTCGCTGACTTGCATCAGATCAAGATCGGAATCTTGGACGAGATCTATAACAAATCGGACTCGTGATAAAATTTATTTTGTGTTCAATTGTTCTCCGCCGTTTTTCTCTCTGCAGATCGTTCCCGGCTGTCTTAATTACCATGCACCCTGATCTCTGAATTTGGAAATAAACACCCGGAAATGACGGCGTGCATCGGTCGGCGTGCGTCCAGACCACTGACGGAAGATTCTAACGCTATTCGAACGATTAACGTCGCGTAGAGACCGAATTACACGAGGCGGATTATACCACGGTGCCAAGGGTTCATCCTACTGCACGGGATTCAACCAAGCAATGCACACCAACTGGAAACAGCAAACTAATTTTTAACCCCTTTGGTTCTTATGTGGTGACCATACACCACATGGACCAAACAGTTCAATGAGTCTCTGTTTATAAAGAATGATTTCAAACCAAAGAAAGCCAAGGTATTCCTTTTCAATGAATGGTTGCTGAGTTCTCACTGACTTTTCTCCGAGTTTTCCAATTTGTCAATGATGTTGAATGTTGGGCACAACAGTCCACTTGCTGAGGCAGGCCCTCCAGCTGAAAAGCATCAGTATCAGCCTATAAACGGTGTTCTTAGCCAGAATCACAATACAACGATCAGACACTGGACTTTGTGTGGCTGGTTGTCAGTGGGTGGAGGAAGACCGCGCTCCCAGTGCTTCCTGCGGGCGTAAATTAGTTCTCGGTCCTTTTCAGTAGTTATGTCCTCAGGGAAGCCACAGAGGTCGGCGTCCTTCAGAGAAAGCTTCATAATTATCACATATTGTTACAATGCGATCATAAAATGCCAACCTGATGAAAAAGAGAGAACACGGAGCAAACGAGAGACGTGTATTTTCTGTTTATTTTTCGACTAGTTAACGGAGAAATTCAATAAAATATTTTGCAAATGAGAGACAGCTCACTTGCATCCACGTTCTGTGCTTCTCTTTTAGATTATCATACAACTTCAACAGTAAGAATTTTATTTATTTTAAGGACATCAAGGTTCACAGTGGTGATGTATGTTACTATTGTGATTCTCTACCCAAGTTAGAAGATGTGGGTGTATATTGTCAATCAACATCACTGATTCAACAGCAAGATCATCAGGTTCTAGAATGAAAACCCTGATCTGAAATTCAACATACATTTGGGTTCGTAAGCAAGGCTACAAGAAGTTCTAACCATACATTCAAGGTGACATCATTGACAGCAATCTAACAGTGGAGGCCACAAAGAGAGATCTTGAGAGGGTTCTTGAGAGATTCAAAAAGGTGCAATGTCCCACACTTTACCATGTGATTGGTGATTTAAATGTCCACAATACGCCATCCTCACCTCTTCAGGAAATCATTGTCTGCAACTTCCCAGAGACTATCTTCTATTGAGACTAAAAATCAAGAAGCCATATCACTCATTTCTGATGCAAGAAGGTTGGTGTGGCGGCTCAAGATCCTTGTAGCCCTCTGTGTGTGCCAACGTCTTAAGTGCTTGTGCGTAGAGAAGGTCCCCCCAAGCTACTTTCATCTCAATTAGTTTTCTCCTGGCAAACTCCCCAAAATTACTTCAAAGCTGGATGAAATGAGAGACAGTGTTCTCTCTTTTTCGTCAGGTTGGCGTTTTGTCACTGGAGACATGATGCCAGAGCAGTTGCATGACTCCTTTGTGTTTGTGTTTCTCTGCTCCTCTGAAGGCTTCATAATTCTTTGCAAAAGGATCCACCAGCAGATGAGACGGCAGGAGTTGTACAATTTCAGTGAGGCCATAGTATGCAGCCTTTATGATGGCTTTGTTGTTGTCTGCCAACAGATCCACTTGCGGATGACTCAAGAGCAACTGCACTACCTCTGTGTGTCCACTCTGTGATGCACGCTTGATGGCCTCGTTGTCTTCTGCTGATGGATCCCCAAAAGTAGCTGCACCACTTCATGATGTCCCTTGACAATTGTCCATGTGAGGGCGTTGTTCAATCCTGCTGATAGATCTACTCAAGGATCCATCAAGAGTACGCTGTGTAGATATACAATGCGGTGAAATAATGAAGAAGAGAAATATAAAATGGACCAATCATCAATTTATTTTCAATTTACAATCAAACAATCAGCAGCAGCAGTGCAGTCCACACCATAATGAAGAAGCTGCACCGGTTGCCAGAAGAAAAGCCTTCTCCCGTACTTGTTGTGACGTTCGTGAGAGATGTCGCAGAAGTCAAAGATGAAGTGGATCTGATGGTGTCCGAAGCTGCTGATGATGTGAAACTGGAGGCCGAAGATGATGTGGTACTGGAGGCTGAATCAGATGTCACCGTGCTGGTCGACACCACGAGGTAACGGTTGATTGCAGACGTAAAATACGTCCACGATTGTCCCAGAGTTAGATATGGGTTCTCTGAGACGTTTCTCTCTGTCAAGTACAGTTGGCCCACATTGTATGACACAAACTGTCTTCTGATTGAGCGACAGATGCATCATGCGAGATGATCTCACTCGAGATGTGAGGGAGTCGATGAGTGACTCATTTAGAGGTACCGTGTGGATGATGATGGAGGACTTGCTGTGGAATGGAGTCGGAAGTGTGTCGAGATTGACGGTGGATAATTGTTGGTAGCTCTCCTCGAAGATGACGAGATAATCGGTGTAACTGCGATGATTAGATGGTGAGAACTGCACGATGGAAGATCACGTGAAGTAGTCTAACGTCTCGGGTATGACTCCTTGGTTCGTCACCAGCTGTGAAGGAAATGAGAAGAGGGAATCAAACGATTCGGCTCACTGTGGAGGATGTTATGGAGAGCCTGGCTCTGTCGGTGACATTCTTCATGAAACTGAGGGATGCAGACACGTTGACGGCAGGTGATTCATCGAAAAAGATTCCGTGCATGGAGATGTTGGCTGCACTGTAGTTCGACCAGCCAGCGTAGGTGTTGATGTCGGCTGTCACATTCGCGATGGGTTGATTACCATAGTTGGTGCGAACATACCCGATGGTGATGACGTTATCGAACGTGTTCAATTGAGAGATGGCTTTGATATAATTGCTGTCTGGATAAAGGGTAGAGCCAGGACCGCTAGCAGGATTAACGACAACGAAAAACTATTTATGTGAGCAGGTGACTCGTCACGCGACGATTTACCTGAACGGATGTTAGATTCTGAACAGACTTGACCAGGTCGGAAAATGTTCCATCGTTCGGATACTGATACAGAGGAACCAATATGGAAGGTCCGCTGGCGATTGATTGACAGAATAGAAAGAAGAGTATCAGGGAGCGTGGGCTCATGCCGACGATGTGAAGCTGTTGTGCGCTCGGTGTCAGAAGTGTCGTTCTACAAACAACCATAAATCCGAGATCATCATCAGATCACACCATGATCTCTGCCATCTCACAGCAGACTCTGAAGAGACTGTCCTCTCTCAGAGGAACAGTTCATATCAAATTCGATCTTACAAAATCACAAAAGCTATCGATCGCGAGATGCGCTCCCATCATCATAATGAGACCAATCAGCTCTGGCGAGGCATTCTATAAGAAGAAAGGTGATCTCTGTCAACTACATCTTCGATTTGATCGTCGGTGAAGAGAAAGAGAGACGTGAACGCTTGGCCTTGGAGGAACAGAAGAGGGCAGTCCAGGATCAAGACAAAGTTCTCGTCAAGAAGCCTTCCCTCCCCACACTCGAAGACATCGAACAGGGTGAAGACTACATCCGCATGATAGATATCTTCCATCTGATGTCCGCAGGAACTCTCATCTACCGTTTCAAGTATTGTAGATTGGCTGTCACCTTGCTCCTCTCGATCTTACTGATGCAGGTATGTGTGACACATATCGTCTTCTCGTTCTCAATCACATCAGCTAGGAATCTCTTTCTACACCGCGTTTACTATGGAAGAAGAAGAGGTCACAAAGAAAGAACCGGAGAAGCAGGCCGCCATCAAGGTATCATCACATCTCCATCGTCTTCCCATCATCCATCATCTTAATTGACACCTGCAGTCGTCACAAAATTGGACGAAAGCTCTCATCGGTGTGACGGCCGTCTTCACCCTGATCGTTCATTACTTCTACACGAGAGGTCGCGTCGCTTCGTTGACTCTGTCGAGAACGGGAGATTGGCTGTTTGTAGAGCGAATCAACATCATGGCCATGAAGAAGAAGGAACACTTTGCCGTGACTGATGCAGTCAGACTGCCAGATCCATACGGGAGAATGAAGGTGAATCTTGTCTCATTCTCTCACTTTTCGTTTTGAATCCATTTCATCTTTTTTCATCATGTGATGATCTCCATCCTGATGTCTTCAGATCAAAACCACACAGAGAACGACAAACGTTGGAAAAATCGCCGATTACTCACCTATCAATCCCAACGTGAAGAAGTTAATCTTCGATCGATTGGGCAAGTGGTCCTCGCTGGATGTCTTAAAGAAAGCGTTCGCCTTCAAGAAGAAATAAATTGGGCGGATCTTCAAAATAACATGATACGGCGAGCAGAACGTTGATCATCGTCACGTGTTGTCATACCGTAGAGCAACGTTTTCATTTGTAGAAAGGAACACGTATTTTGAAACAAAGTGAAGCCAAGATTGCCCAGACCCATCACTTGAACCTTTCCGTCGTCACTCACACCATCGGATCACTCGCAGGCGTCACTCTCATCGTTCTAGTCGCCGTCTATGCTGTGATGAAGTGGA